>CM076281.1:9542500-9575000 GCA_038380795.1 Pyrocephalus nanus
AGCCTACTATCTGTATCTGACAGCTGTCACCTCCCGACAGAGGCCAAGGCCCAGCCCTGCATTTAAAAGCAGCATGGCTGATCAGATTACTGGGACAGTGTGTCAGGACTGACTGCACTGAACTACTCAGAAAGTAAATCTATAAATAGCAGTTCTGCTTGTCTCCATGAGCCACTGAAGGATAACCAATACTGAGCAGCAAATGCAATGTTTAGTCTCGGAAACCGGTGGAACAGAGTTCCTTTGAGATCAGGAGCTCTGCCCAGTGATGAAAGGGATGGGCAGGGGAAGCTCTGTGGGCAGGTGGGTCACTGTCCTGTCAACAGCAACGGCTGTGATTGCAAAAGGAAGTAAGACATTAAAAGTTCTTGGTCTTCAAGATGTTGAAAGCACCATAGAACAAAACCAGCTGAGACCAAAGCCAACTTTGTGCAGAAGGCAGGTGGAAAGCCAGAGGTTCCCTGGGGAATCCCAGCATTCAAACAGGTACTGTAATAAAAAGAAGCCTCTCCATTATACTGTTATATTTTTAACCAAGCTTGCAGCCAGGATGGCTGAGCTTTGGAAGGACCTGAAGGGCAGGGATGTTGGAGCTGTGGCTTCCAGGGGCCATGGTGATGGCAAAGCTCTGTGGAGCTATGAAAGACCTGACAGCACTCTGCAGGATGGATCAGCTCTCTGAGGAGCCATTCAGCACTCTTAGAAGTTCCTGCTGATAATAACAGAACTGTAAATTGTAAACAGCTTTGGAAACGCAGCCCAGAGGTGAGTGGAAAGGAATGGAGAGTGGGATCATGAGCCAAGGACATAGGAAAGCAGAATGGGAGAATAATGTGGTAGGTCCCACACTATTGCTGAACTGTCAGGCAATACCAGAGGCCACTGCAGGCAAAACAGAGGTCCAGAAAGATCTCAAGAAACATGAGGAGTCCTGGGTCCCTTTTACAGTAGAAACCAGGAGATGATTGTGGCTTTTTTGCTGCAGTTTTCAACTGGGAAGGGGCATCTGCTGCTCTATTGGCCTACTCATGCTTCTGGTGATGAGATGCAACTTTTTGTCCATGGACAGTGAGGAAGGAGAAACAGGACTATGGCTGATCTTATGCTGAACCTGGTCAGTGCCAGCTGGAGTCTTGCTCTGGCCCCCAACACCTGGCTCAGGCATTTCCCTTTTCCACAACTGACACCACAGGCTGAGGGTTGTTTGAGCTGTTTGTTGTGTTCCCCCCTCCAGGAAAAGAAAAGCTGCCATCACACAATGGCAAACACAGTGAAAGCAAAAGCATGGGCTCAGCTAAACAGATCAACTTTTTAAATGGTAAATAAAGGATGAGTAATTCAACAGAAAGAATTGGACAAGGAGAATATATTTTTACTTTGCTAAGAAAAGAGCCCTCATCAGGTAACTCAGGGTACATAATTGTGGCTGTCTACTTAAAAAGTAGCTCAGATGAGTGAGACAAATCAGTGACATGAAGGCCAACCAGCTCAATTCCCTGTCTGATAGACACCAGCAGCACTCACCCATCCCTCGTCACAATTTCTGAAGCTCAAGGACTTCTGATCCAGAGCTGGGGCTTCTGTCTTTTGGAGATGGGCATGGATCTTTTCCCCATGAATTTGAAAATAGGATGGAGATGATATTTATTCCCTGAATTGAAGAACAAATCAACATCTTTCCAGCTCATAAGTTTCAAAATAGCGATTTACTGGTACCCAAGTGTCATGCTCACCCTTGGCCACACTGATGAATGTCACTGATAGCTGAATTCTTCTATCAGTGTGTTTTTCTCAGCTAATTTAGCAGTCATGGTCCTTGGTGACAGCCCTGGCAGCTGGCTCCCTCCTCATGTCAGCAAACCCTCAGTGTCCTCACACTGTCCCCAGGATGCATCGAGCCTGACCTGGGGGATCTGTACCTGGGGGGAGAAGCCAGTTCAGCACCTGAGAGCCCCATTAGTGCTTGGTCTCTCTGCCAGGCCTGTCCTGAGCCACCAGCACGGCTGTGGCTGTGCAGTGTGTGCCCCTGAGTGCTGGGAACTGGGCTGGCACCCGGAATGACCTGGAGCTGTCAGGGCAGGGTCAGGTGGGATCTCAGGAAAAGGTTCTTCCCCCAGGGGGTGGTTGGCACTGAACAGGGCTGAGGGTTGGACTCCATGACCCTCGTGGGTCCCTTCCAGCTCAGCAGGTTCTGTGATGCTGTGACTCCACACACACTGGTGTCAGATGGCAACGGCTCCTCACACAGCTCAAACCAGTGACCTACATTGTCAATCCCCAGAGCCAGCTGAGACCCTACAGTTTCTCATTAGCAACAGATTCTTATTTATTTCAGATAGTCAGAGGCTTCTGCCAGTACACAGCACACTCCTAATTAAAAGCTGACTTCTTTCATAACCTACAAAGTCCTATTTCCACCTCTGCCCCAAGGTGCAGGGAAATGTGAGCTTTGCCGTGTCCTCCATTTAGAGGCAGGCTCCACAGGCAGAGCAGGGATGCATTCTGCTTCATTTTTTTAAAGACAGCATAAAGCAACAAAGTTTGAAGGACATTCAACATTTATGCTGTGTGCCCACTTAATATCACGAGGGACTTTCCACGGGAGCAAAGGTTTTCTCAATAAAGGGTCTCATTGGCCGGCTGGATCAAATCATGTATACACCGATATTTTGCTTCTGGCAATACCTTAAACCCCCAGTTAGGCGAGTGTAGAGATTGCAGTGGCCTTGAAACTGTAGCATGGTTTATACATGGTGTACACATCTTGGAGGATTTGGGGAAATCTACAAGGGATCTAATGCTTTTCCACCTATTGACATTTACAAAGCAGTTTAAATCATGCATGAGAGGCCTCAGGCACATGTAGTTCACAAAACATAACTCTGTGCTCCCAGGGAATTTGAGCTGACCAAGGCTCTTTATTAGAACCGACAGTGAAAGACAGCTCCGAACCTGGAGTGCCATGCAAAGATGACAGCCTTAATGCCACTGGATGTATTATGCAGATTAACCAACTCGAGCCTTGCTTGTTAAATAAGTTCCGTGCTTTCCTCACTCCCACTGCCCCTCTTAGGAAATATCCTCCCTGGCTTTATCAAGGGAGCTGTTTCCTAAATTCCTTGATCAATCACCTGCTTTCCAGGACTTCAGACATGCCGAGTTAGCTCTGAAGATAAGACAGCGATGCTTAAAGAGTGGAAAACAGTTAAACCTTTGCACCTCTCAGCACAGCAGTGCCATGCACATAGCAGATTAATACCTTAAAAACTTAACAGCTATTTTGCTGATGAAAGAATAGGAGGGATTTTAAGGAATCCATCATCCCTGACGAGTCACCTTGAAGCTGTGAATTCCCAGTGCAATGTAGTTTTTTTGAATGTGTGCTTTTGCTCTGTACATTCAAATGAAGATCCAAGTTTGGATCAGTTTTTAATTACATTCCAAAACTCTCTAATACAGATTATCTGAGAATCAGCCTTCAGCAGGAGAAGGAGATCTTCTGTCAGTTGATTATATCTTAAAGCTTGTAAATGGTGCTTTAAAACATACAAGTACACGAGAGCATTGTGTGTTCTTCATGTGGAAGTATCAGAGCTGAAGCTGAAGTTGGTGGCTCTTACACACACCAGGGAGGTTCCAGTGATTTTGTTTTAAGGTGTGAATTTAAACCACTAACAGATACAATGACAGTCTCCTGGCACTGCATGTTCCAGTGTCCAACCACGTAAAGATTGTAGTAACATAGATATATAAAATAAAAATACTTTAAAAAATCCATTTAAAATAAATACAAGTTCATGCACAAAATGCATGCAACCATGTACACCCAGATGTAAGTTTTTATATATTACACATAGGCATACTTTTATTCTTAAATTCATTGATAGAAATTAAAGGGTTTTTTTTAAAAAACTGAGCTTTGCAGTGACATCTCTGAATTATGACTGGCGGCTTGCCTTAGCAGCAAGCTAGGTCATGTTAGGCTTGACCTAATAAAAATTAGTGGCTTAATATCACACTTTCAGGGCTGCAGAAGTGCTACTGGCAAACTGAAATTACTGATTTATTTTTTTTTTCTGGAGCAAACAGGAAGCAGAAACAGATGTAGACTAACTACTCTGCTCAAGGGAAGCCAAGGGAAGGGAATGATTTTCACAACACCAGTTTGCTTTTCCTTTAAATCCCCAACTCAGAAGAGCAGTGAAAACCCCTTCCAAAGTGCAGAGGACGAGCACAAGCACAAACAAGCTCAAAGGGGCCCATTTCCATCCTGCTTTTGTTACTGGCTGTAAAACACATGGCAAGGAGGAAAGGCTGACACCAGTGGAGACATAAGAGGCATTTAGCACTCACATGTAGGATCGAGGAGTGATTCCACCCCCTCAGAAATGACACCGAGACACAATGAACGTTCCATGAGATTTTAGTGCCTGATTCACCGTCAGTAAAAAAGGTTTTAATTGACTTCAGCGCTACTGGATCAGGACCCCGAATAGAACAGACACCTGCACCTTGTAGAGGGAGAGAAGTTAAACCTGCTCAGCTGCTTTGTTCCCAGGTTTTCCTTAAAATACCTTTGCCATGGATACTGCAGCTCCCTCACTGCAGAGAGGGTGCTCCAGGTCAGCAGGGCCCTCAGGGAAGGGCTGAGCCACAGCTCATCACAGCTCTCCCAGCACAGCATCATCTGGGCAGCAACAGCAGCCCCTGAGCAGTTCTACTCATTTCTGTGCTCACACACTGCACTGCCTCGAGTTTATTCTTCTTCAGTCATTGGGTATGTTAAACCTAAGATAAATTTCCAATTGACTCAAGTTTTCATCAGCTAAAAGGAATTGCTTCAGAAATACCGCTATCAGTTCACATCAGAGAAGAAGCAGCAAAGTTAATATTTAAGAGCACCTAAACATTTGCTTTATCCATACAGTGGTAACTGTGACACAGGCTGGTGCACCAGGTAAATGTAAATGCCCTCATAGTCAATCACACTCCTGGGAGAACAGCAGCAAAAGCAGTGAAAGGCTGGGCTAACTCATCTGACTAAACTTCTGCAAATGCCCTATGAGCTTTAAACACTGAAATTCATCACACATGTGAAAATCCTGATGTTGAGCCATTTAAATAGACCTGAAAACCTACAGGGAATAAACACCGGGAGAGCAAAAAACCTCACACAATCAAACAGTCACCTCAAACTGTATGGGGGAGGCTGTAGGCTTATCACTGGGAGATTGGGGATGGGTTTGCATATTATACCAACTCACTCCTTGACTGAGACTCAAAAGAAATTACTAATATCAAAACAGTTTTTCTGAAAACTAGGCAGAGATTATTTAGCAGAAATAGCAAGGAAAAACTATATCTTGTATGAGTAAAGCTGACATGTAAGCAGCTTGCTTGATCAAATTGTAGTTAAACTCGGTGCAAATGTAGTCGCAATATGAAATAAGCCAGGATTGTTTACCTTCAATAGTCTATAAATATCCTTCTAAGGGCAGAACAGCTGCTTTACTGAGGAGTGCACAGATGCAGTACAACTCCTCATCTATAATTACGAGAATAAACTATATCTCACATTTCTTTCAGTTCCAGGTCTTTGATGTTACCTCTGATAGAGCGGTAATGAGATGGACTTCCCGAAGAGACCAGCATGGCTTGTGTCTGGCAACTTCAGGGCATTCAGCTTGGCCAGGAGGCACAGAGCAGGCTCAGCTGTGGTCACTGCTCAGGAGGGGAGACCACCATCCCTCTCCAAGGTGGAGACCCCCTGAGGGATAGCTGTGACCCAACTGAAGCTGGAAACACATCCCTGCATGGATTCTCCACGTTGAGGCAGTTATGGCAAAGGAGCTGTAAAACCCATCCTCACACAGGCAATCCAACCCCATGGGCATTTGGAGTCATCTGGGGGGCTCAGCCCTCCCTCAGGGAAGGGAGGGAAGCAGAGATGCTGCTGGAGGGCTGTGCATCCTATGGAGTGTCACCACACGTGGCCCATGAATGGACCTGGTACCGCTTGGTCTGGGCAAGCACTGTGGAAAAGACTGGTCAGGATTGGACTCAATGATCCTTGTGGGTCCCTTCCAACTCAGAATATTCCATGACTGAATATTCCATGTATGAAAAACAAGCGTGGCTCTATCACACTCGTGCACGTGGGGGAGGATGAGCCAGGCCAGGAACTCAGACTGCATCGAACAGGCTGCAAATATGGCAGGGTAACGTGAGGCTGCTGCACAAACGGCTTCCTCACTCTGCTTTGATCCAGCAGCTCATTTAAAACATTTCTATCTGTCCTGTGACTGGTTCATTGTCATCTCTGGCCAGTCCCCAGTCTGTCACTAATTGGGCACCGCTGTTGTCAGGCTTGGGAGCGAGGCCAGCACCAGAACAGGCAAGAAAATAATCCCCTGCTCCTTCCCCAAAATGTCTGGTTGTCCTTGGGAGCAGAGCTAACACATGCACACGGGAAGGCTACGGAACAGTGCTGCTCCCTCTGCTCTCTGGGAACCAAGCTCGCTCTCAGGGGATACTGATCTCAACACCCTATTTAAAAATGCATTAAATACATTTTTTTCTCTATATATTTGATAGATATAATTATGGCAGTCCCTAGAACAACGTGCCTGTTTGTAGACTGCCTTCAAAATCATCTAATTTGTATTGCCAGATGGTATGAATGATTGCTACAGATAAACTTTGGATACGTTCCATTATTAATTGACAGAAGCATGGTCACAGCAGAACGCTCATCCCACACGGCCTAGCTGACAATTAATGGTTAAAAGATGAAACTACTGAGGAAAAAATGAGTCCCCTGAGTCCCAAGCCCCATTTTATAGCCTTGAGAACTAAATTCAAATAACTAAAATGCATTGTGCTCTCAGATCTCTACACCAACCTCCTTGCACTTGTGCAGTTCCCAGCCCTGCCAGCAGCTCCTTGCAAGTGATGGGATGTAGGCATGGTGTGCCATCCAGAGGGATGGGATGGGATGGGATGGGATGGGATGGGATGGGATGGGATGGGATGGGATGGGATGGGTGGAGTTTGACAGTCTTATGGCAGGTTCAAGAAATCAGACAGTCGTAACAACCAAATGGCTGCAGATGGCTGGTTTGAAGCTGGCCTTCTACAGGAAACACAGATGTAGCCATTGCAATGACGAGTGTTAAATGCTGGGCATTGTAGACAGGACACCTGCACTCAAAGTAATGGGGAAGTCACAAGGAAATAAGAAAATATCCAATCTATGTATTTTAGAAAACTGATCTCTAATGGTTGTGTCCTCGATGAACTAAGCAAAAGCTGAGAAAAAGCCAAGTGCTTAACTGATTACAATTTTTCATTTTTCAAGCTATTCCACCAGAACACAACATCTGCAGACAAAACCTTCTTTAAAAAAGGAGACAAGCCTTTTTAAAAACTGCTAAGAAATCCCCACATTTGGGATAAAGAACATTTACCAGTGACACAGACCTGAAATACAAATAAATGATGAAGGATGCCCTGAGATGTGAAAAAAGAAACATAAATGCTTTTTAGCTTTTTGACTTGTGATGTTTTTTTCCTCTCAGTACCTACTGAACAGCATGAAACAATATTTATACTTGTAGCACAACTTTCATCTGCAAACTCTTGCATGTCATAGAGATTTGCACACTCCTTTTCATAAACACACATACTGAACATAAACAGCTGAAAAGGTAAATAAATTACTTCTTCTGAGGTAGGACAAGATGGCAAGCTGGCACAGAACACCTGTACTGCGTGTGACCTAGAGATGATGTGAACAGTCAACTGCAGAGTCAGTTCTGCAGAGATGAGCAAGGATACAAAAATCCCAAATGAAGTCTGAGAAGTGCACACAGGCTGAGAACCTCTTCTCTGCCCTCCTGCACACATGGAGTGACTATAATATATGCAATGATCACAAATATCCACAGTTCAAAAGCTGGGCTGCGGATCCAGATCTCCAATGACGCCAACTTGTATGTGCAGGAGGTAAACACACCTGGCAAAAAAAACCCAACTTGCGAAGGACACAGATTTGCTTATCGTTCTATTCCAGTTCAGGTCCAGCCCCATGCTACCCTCTGGTGTGTTTGTGACCTCCTTCCTCAGTCCCAGGCATGGCTGCCTTTCCTCTGGCTGGTATCTGTGGCATAAACACAAAGGTGATACCCACAGTCAGCATCGGATCTGACTGTTCCCGACAACTCCTGTGATACAGCAACCTCAGGGACTCGAGGACACATCTGTGAGTAGATGTAGTAGCTGCCATCTGCACGAACTGCATTATTTAACTGCATTGGCACTGATTAACATTTGCTGTAACCTATGGTAATGGGCTCTGGGGGCTTTCCATGTCTGCTACACAGTGGCAGCTGATGTCTCCTGCTCCATCCTTAAAACAGGATGTTTTAATTTTTAATGGAGCACATGTTCGATTGGCTATACAAACAGGCTAATCTGCAAAGCATGTGCTCAATAACAAGCCAAGCTATGCAGCCAGAATAACAACACTGCTCTGCCATGCAAAAGGCTCCCTGCTCGGTGCCACTGCCGCTCAGCGCTGATGGTCAAGAGAAATGACTGTGCACGTTCCCCCTTCCAGCAGCAGCCCTCAGGAATTGCCTACTCCTCAGCTGCACCTTGGGCTGCCAGCTCACTTCCCATTTGGGAAGCTGAACTAGAGAGCTGACAAAGTTCAGGTGCCTGGAACGGGAATCAGGAGGGTGCAGGAGAAGCGTTGGGAGGCAAAGCTCCAGCGTGTGCTGAGAGGGGAGAGCTTGGCTGGGGCTGGCGTGGGAGGGAAATCAGCTGGTGGGCATTTAGGCACAGAGTGGAGACGTGGATGCCTCCCTAATGCTGGAAACAATGCATGAATAAAATTCTACATGACCACTGCTCCTCTCAGATCTCCGTAACCCACAGCCACTGTCCTCAGGGATTGCGGGATTGTCTCCTGCGATCGCAGTGTCAGCATCCAGCGTTCACCAGGCTGGGCAGCCCCTCTGATCCTGCTCCTACAGCAGCTCAGATGTGTTTTATTCCCACCCCCAAAGAGAGGAGGAGTCCTCCAGGGAGGAAGGCTGGAACACAGTGTTTTAACCTATTCCTGCTGGGTGGAGGGAGGCTGCCACAGCCACAAGGGCTCTTCCCTGAGGGAGCACTTTGGGGTGGAATACAGGCCCTCACTGCAGCCACAGAGATCACTTCCACAACAGACACATGCTAAGAAGGAAGCAGAAGAAAATCAAGGCAGAAAAATAAAGGTTGATGTATTTGTTGGGGAATCTGAAGCAGATGGGTGGGAATCCAGGAATCCTGGGCTTTTAGGGTACCCATAAAACTTCGTCAGGTTATTAATTTTCCAGTTTCAAGGAGTTTGCTTTTGTTTCAGATTTTTCTTGTAAGAAGCATGTTTTCCACTGCTCAGTAGGGGTTTTATCTGTTTCTCTGAATCACCTGTTACCTCTGACCTGATTTGTCTACAGAATATGTCAAATCTATAACAAGCACGGGCTGATTAAACAATTAATGGAATGCTATTTTAGGACAGCCTTGTCTTGCTCCAAACCTGCGCTCATGACTTTTTCTGACACATAAACATGAACTGACCTTTCAAAAAGGTCACTTATTTTTCAGTGTTTTCTTCCATGATGAATTATGCCTCTGAGAAAGGCACTAAATTATGGAGCCTTTCACTAGATGTAAGAAAGTTGGAGGAATGTTAAGAGGAATTTCATTCCTCTGTTCTTCACAAAGTACACCCAGGAAGCTGTTTCATGGCTTGCATTAGTAAATACATCTACTGACCTAATGAACACCTTTTCCTGCCTCAAGACATGAATTTTGACGATGCTAATGCAATTATCCTCCTTGTAAGTGGCCAGCCAGGTCTCAGTGCAAGAAGTTCAGCACTGAGAAATGTATTCTGCCCATGGAACCAATGGATCCATTTCCAGCCGTGGTCTGCTGCCAGAAAACAGACCTGGCCTTCACCCTTCTCCTGTGGTTACCCTGGAAGCACATGTGAGAAATCAGATTGTTATTGCTGCTTTTAGGTTTTTGGAAGGTGATGGAATATTCCAAAACCACATACTAAAAGCATCATAAATTTCACTGTAAACTTAGAAGAAGGGATAAAACATTCTCACAGAGCAACCTAAAATCCCATTTGGTGAATGCTGCTCAGCCCTGGGTGGAACCTGAGAAATCCCAGCCTGAGGCAAAAAGCTCCATCTCCCTCCCAGCAGCACTATCAGCCCAAGTACCTGAGCTGAGATCTACTATAAGAAGATCTAAATCAGTAAGGGCAGTGTTGGAGTTTAAAGATAAAGTATTGATTGGTGTGCTGAGGCCCAAGCTTTGAACCCTGTTGATAACAAGCCTTGTCTATTTGAGAAGTCAAAGCTCCCAGGAATGTAAGCAGGTTCTCAGCATGCACAGTCTCCTGCCACGTGAAGGGGCAAACAGAAGATCTCTGGTTACCTTTCCTGCTATCACAGCCACCTCATCATGTGTGAAACAGTTCTCAGCACAGCAGCAATCATGTGAGCCCAAACCTCAGGCGGTCTGGGAAGAGAAAACCAGCGCCATGGAATTCAGGTCTCTTCACTACACAGTCGAGAAAGCAGAATCCACCTCATCTGTAACTCAGCAAGGTTTAGTCTGCCCTACAGAAACCAAAAAGCTGCTACATTAATGCACAAGGGTGTCCTTTCCATCAAGTTACTTAATTAGCTTATCTGGAGAAAAAAAACTATACCAATCAAATTAAATATTAATCACATATAAACTGCTGATCACAATCAGCTGGGGGTTCATGCATGCAGAACGTGGGGATCGCAGTGTGATTTCTTTTCCCATAGAGTTTCCTCCTGCTCTCTTTCCATTGCCAATTTAGCAAATTCATACAAAAAAACAAAGCCTGAGTTTTCCAAGTACAACATGAACAACAGACCAGAAGTTTTTCTACGCTAAAATATTGAACTAGAAATTCAGTTCCTTTAAATCTTTCTAAATCCTTGCCTCTGATTGGGTTCATTAATAAACATGCTGGTTTTGTTACAGGGACTGACATATGGCATAATCCGCTAACAGGAAGAAGTATTTTGCATTTTATTGTAGAAAACAAACATGCAAACAGGTTTTCACAGATGGCTTTCTTAGCTTCTGGGAGGAAAAAAAAAAAAAGCTTAATAATGCTTGAAAACAATTCTCTCCCCCCCCTTCTTATGAGAAGGAAAAAAAAATTGACTAGAACTGCTTTTCAATTAAAGTAAGTTCTACTGTAGATATCAGCTGTACCCCAACTTCCTTCATACTACTTCTACTTCTTTAGTTATGCATGAAATAAAAGCCTATCAGCTTGCCAGTGACTGACAATATGTGCCCAGGGGAAAAAAAAAAACAAACCAGGGGGAAATTCTTGTTTTAACTGCTGAGGGCTGTGAGAAAACCACTACAGTAACCACAGAAGACTTTTAATCAGGAGGAATTTGGATCTCAGTAACTAGACTTCTGCCCATATTACCTCTTCACTCCGTTGGCTTGATCACATGTGAGGGTGTGAAGTCTACATCATTGTAAAAATAGTGTATTATTTAAAATCTAAATTATGGATAAGTTGCAGTAAGTCTGAGAAATACTTTATGTACATGTTATAGTACTCACAAATGTAGGGCACCTTTCTCTTTTGGTCATTCTCCCTCAGACCTGTGACTCTGTTCCCTCACCACCTTCTCACTGTAGCCGCTTGGGAACAACACAGACCTTGCTCTGAACCTCCCTATGAGAGGTCAGATTTGTAGGATCATTTTTCAGTTCTGCCCAGCATATCCAGCACTGTGCAATCCCAAGGCAACCCAATTCCTTTTCCCACCCAAGAGACTCCTTTCAGCAAGCAGACACCTACCTACCTACGAGAACTGTGATGTCTACTAAGAACAAGCAAGCATTACAGTCCAGTGTAGCACCCCACACCTTTCTGAGATCTGATGTTCAATAGATCCTCTAAAAGCAGCTCCCTGCCATTTCCACGTGATTAAACCCTGCCCACCTCACTGTGTCCAGCCTAGAGAGGGAGGTGATTCCTTCCCACGTGGTGGTAACAGATGACAGTGAAGATGTCAGCCCAGCACCGGGGCAAGAAGTGCTTGAATGACTTGCAAATCACACCCCACCCTCCCCAGAGAGCAGCACACACAGCCAGCAGCCTGGTCTAGTGGAAGGTGTCCCTGCCCATGGCAGGGGGATGGAACTGCATCACCTTGAAGGTCCCTTCTAACCCAAACCATTCTAGGGTTCTATGAACTGTGAACTGCTCATGAACACAGAAAGCAAGTCCCTTTCCTGCAGTCCACAAGTCACAGATGTCCCTTCCTTTCCTTCATGGAGATAGAAGTGCTCATCCATATAAAGGCTGAAAGCTGTGGCAACTCTACAGATAAGATAACACTGGAATCAGGAATGGTCCTTCTTGTGAACTCCACTGGTATTCCTGGGAGTCTCATTACCACAAGAAAGAAATACACATTCTAACATGAAGAACAGTGCATTCAAAACTCCTACAAAACCCACCTTATACTTTGGGGAGACCCCACACTCCCTAACAGAGCAAAGCCTTGAACGTTTCACAGAATCCCAGGATGTGCTGAGCTGGGAGGGACCCCCAAGGATCCTGGAGTCCAACCCTCAGCCCTGCACAGCCCCAGCCCCAAGAGTCCCCCCCTGTGCCCCAGAGGATCATCCAAACCCTCCTGCAGCTCTGGCAGCCTTGGGGCTGTGCCCACTGCCCTGGGGAGCCTGTTCAGTGCCAACCACCCTCTGGGGGAAGAACCTTTTGCTGAGATCCACCCTGAGCCTGCCCTGACACAGCTCCAGCCATTCCCTGGGGGCTGTCCCTGCTCCCCCCAGAGCAGAGCTCAGTCCTGCCCCTCCTCTGCCCCTGCCCAGGCAGTTGGAACTGCAGGGAGGTCTCCCCTCAGTCTCCTCTGCTCCAGCTGAACACACCAAGTGCCCTCAGTGTCCTCACACGGCTTCAAATCCAGGCCCTTCCCCATCCTCGTGGCCCCCTTTGGACACTCTCCAACAGCTGCAGTCCCAGTCTCACAGGGGAAGGAAAGAGATGGTTTCTGTACGATGGAAAGGAGGGTCAGGTCAATCCCTGGACTGCAGGTTTCAGGCTTTCCCTTGTGCTAAGATACAAACCTGGTGTTGCAGAAGTTCCCTGCATTAGGTGTGCTTAAGCACTCATGCACTACATGGTGAAAGCAGCCAGCATAATCCCTGTATCTCTTTTGCATAAGGAATCTGAGCTGACAGCATTTAATCAGCTCCAAATTTACACTACTGATCACCTTTTCCATTTAATCATGACTGCAGCCTTTCAAGAAGTAATTCCCTTTGGTTAAAATTAACAATGACAGGCTGTGTTTTTACACACTGTTGAAATGTGTAAAACAATCAGATGGAGAAAAAAAAAATGCTCTCCTTTTTCCGAGCTGATTTACGATATATATGCAAACCCTATTAAAGTTAAACCATGCTTTTCAATGAAATGAGGATTTCCAACAAGCTGCTCTCCATTTTATTTAAGGATCCCAATGACTGATACAAACAGTGGTAATCAGCTCTACTGCTAATACAGGATATTTGGGCTGGGAGATAACACTTAACCCCTAAGTGAGAAACAGCTCATAAATCACAAGCACTTTGTGGGGAAACTTAAGACCCTCTCTTGTGAGCAGAAATCAGACGATATCCTGCTGAGACCCATTATACTCCTTTCTCCAAAATCTAAAGGTTAAATATAAAGAGAAATTAATGTAGAGAAGGAAGGGGATCAGGGGATGTGGGGACAGGAGTAGTTGGCTAAGAGGAATGCAAATATCTAAATAACTGGGTTAATCTCATCCCCACAGATAAGACAAAACTGGGAGGATGTGGAGGATGTGGTTATGGCTTGGAAGGAAAGAAAAGCTCTCAGGAAATGGCAGGGCCTGGCAGATGCCTTCTTGCAGTCTGAAATGTAGGATCCACACCTACATCACCCAGCACCTCAACAGCAGCAGAAGTCCCTGCATGTCCCAGTGTGAGGATGGGAAGGGATGTTAAGCTGGGTGAGGCTGTGGCTGGTACAGCCTCTGGGATAATGGGATTCCCAGAGCTGGCAAAGGCTTTGGTACCCACCCACATCTGGGGAAAACGACCCCAACTGGCACCAGACATGGAGTCAAACCAGCAGGAAATGTGAGATCACGAAACAGAGGAAGAATCTGAGGCCAGCACTGAGAAGTATTGATTAAGTCTCCTATGAGGAAACATGCAAGTCCAGTGAGGAATATCTCTGTGTCTGGCACTAACATCAGCTTTAGGAGACAGAGTGCCAAGCCAGGAGGTCCCATCCCATTGCAAATCAGCAGCAAAGCTTGAACTGGTGCATCTCAGTCATCAAATACTCCCCTAAATTTCTCAATCACGACATGTAAACTGGAAATTAGTCTTTGTAACTATTCCTTCAAGGATTCCACTGTGTTTTGACAACAGGATTGCAATAGAGAGGTAAAAGGTCCCACGAGCAGCCTCCATAGGCTGGGAGTGTTGGTGTCAAGCACCAGGAGGTGCCCTGTGTCACTACGTGACAGCACAGGGGAAAAACCTCCAGGCATGAGAACACTATGGTGTTGTGGGGCTTGGGGGGGTTGCAAGGTGGGAGAGGGGAGAAGAGCAGGAGAGCTAACATGGGGAAATGTTCCCTGGGAGAAGAGCAGGAGGGAGGCCAAGGAAGAGCCCTTTGGCTTTGCTTGTTTTCCCACCTCCCAGCTGGAACTCTCACCGATGGGTTTCCCACACCAGGCCTGTGGAGGGGATGCAAGGCTGCTCCAAGCAGCCAAAGCCCAGCACTGAAGATGTGGAAAGCTTGTTTTTCTAGGAGCTGGTTGGAACTACAGTGTAGATAAACACGGACATTTCCTCCAAAGATTACACTCCACTACAACTTTTTCTGCCTGCGTATGCTGCTTGCAGAATGTTGAACTTGTTTCCAAAATAAATAGCTCCCAAAGAGGGTTTAATAGGGTTTGCTGTTTTCCAGAGGAAATAGATTGCAAACAAACTGTTTCCTGCTCCTATTTCAAACGAATTTTGGTCCAATTATTTTCTTTTTTAGCATAAAGCTAAATGGACTATTCTGCCCTGTCCCTGACTGAGTCCAAGCGTGATTTCTTTTGATTATGCTTTTATGTTGTAAAAAGCAGCACTCTGGAGACAGAATGGACAGCTTGGGGAGAGGGGCAGCAATTTTTTTTCTCCTTTTTTTTTTTATTTTTTTCCTTCCTTTTTTTTTTTTTTTTTTTTTTAAAGTGTGCCAAAGCCTGTCAGTGTTCACTTTGGAGCCTGCTGTGCCTGAATAAAAACACTGAAGGAGACAGAGAGCGGGAGGGAGGGGAAAAAGCCCTAAACAAAATAAGCACTGTCCCCTATGCCCAGGGGAGGCTGGCACGGAGGTGGGCAGAATTCAATAGCCTCTATGTAGGGCATATCTCAAGCACTGGATGAAGCCTGATTTCCGTTTTCTCCTTATTACTCTTAGTGAGTTTATTTTTTCCCTTAATCCAGTATTCTTTTTTTTTTCTTTTTTTTTTTTTTTTTTCTGTTTTCCACTGGAGCAGTGACAATTAGTAGCAGTGGGGAGGGGAAACCTTGGCAGATTTCCCATCCTGACCTTTAATCCAAAACACAACTTGTGGTCCTAAAGCTTCCTAAAATAAAGCTCCCTCCTTTTCTTTGTTTAATTTATAAACAAGGTTGATCAGAAAAGAGAAAGGGAGGGAGGGTTCTCTTATTCCTCTTGATGGAAGTTGAGTGTCATCATGTTCCTGGTATAGTGGGGACAGCTGGGAAATTTGTCACTGTCTAGGCTAGTGAGGTATTATCAAGGACCAAACCACTGATTTCCTTGAAGATAAAGACCTTTATTTTGGCTGCATTGTAGGAATGTACAAAACATGTTCTCATCTTCCAAGTCAAAGAGAAAAAGAAATCTGTTTCTATTTGTCTGGCTGTCTATAGCCCAGGGGTAATAAATTTATTGCAGGGACAAGGATGAAAACCAATGTTTTTCATTTGAGAGATCTGGATTTTACAAAGAAGACCAAGAAAAATCTTTATATGCCAGATGCTCAATCAACCTCCAAGGGTCCTTCACTGAGTGAACCCTGGTGCAGGTTCTCAGCAAAGGCACCAGCTCCTGGCCCTAATTACAGCCAATTTTTATATATATTTTTTCTTCTTTGACAGATCCAAAGAGATACATGTGCCTTGGTAATCACAGCACAAGTCTGGAAGGTTTAATTTTCTTACTGATTTGTATTAATGACGTAGGGTGAGTCACATGATAGCTCTGATAAACTTTCAACTTTGGGATCAAGACCCTGGTTATACAGTAAAACTCAAGAAGCAGAGAGGGAATGTCTATAAGATCTCCTCAGGAGGCTTCAATCTGTTTACTTGGGAAACCATATCTGGATGGGCTTTTCAGTCTGGGAGAGGCTGTAACAATGGGGTGTTGTCAGGAGTGTAACATGTCGTAGCGTGCATATCAGATATGAAATTGTATCACTGCTTGTGCTCATATTCATAGAAGAGAGATTCTAATCGCAAATCCTCTCAGCTATCTGGGGTGTAATTTGCTCCTGGGAAGACAGAGCAGCCTGTGGTCTGTTCCAGGTTCATCTCATGCCCTGTGCTGCTTCTGAGCAGGAGAATAAATTCCACCTCTTAGAGCCCACAGATGCACATGACAGGTTCTACCTGATCCACTGAGAAAGGCCTTGGGACACATAAGTGACTACCAAATACCTGCTAGAGAGAGAGAAACTCGAACTCTTCCGTGGCTTTTAACTTAATATTTCTTAATTAAAATGAAATTGAAGAGAGGGGAGAGAAAAAAAAAAAAAATCCAACCCTTAATTGTGTCAGCCATGGAAGAAATCTGAGATTGAGGGCTCCAGAGAAGACACAGTCCTTTTGGATTAAAACTCTACATTTTATATTTTATCTCCAAAAGGCTATAAATGAGGTCTGGGATTTAAAAAAGATTTCATATGATTTTGTAATTACCCAAGTTACTATTACCTGATTAACACAGGAATCCTAATAGTCTGTTGCGCTTTCATTTCTCCAGTTGTGGTTGTCATGGGGCTTGGCACCTGTCACCTGTTCATTTACAGGCATTTTAATTAACCTACATTATGTATGCCTTTTTTTTTTTTCTTCTTGGATTTAGTGCCTGAATTTCATATTAAAAAAATAAAGTTAATAGCTACCTGAAGGAGGGCTGCTGCCAAAACATTCACAGTCGATCCTGCCACATCCATTTATCAGTACCTGTCGCAGCCGAGCATCCACCAGTGCTTAATTGGAAGAAGTACAGGGAAGAATAAATTCCTTCTTGAGTGATATAAGTCTGACACCCAGCACCACAAATACAGTCTTTCATGGGGGTGTGTGTGTAGCTACAGACAACCTGGATGTGGCTGGTTGTGTTTGGACCTACTTTAGGGGTCCTAATTCAGAAAAAAAGTCTTTCTGATTTTGTCTGAATACTGACAGAAGTGTCAGGCCTGCCTTTGAAAAAATAATCCTAGGAAAAGGAGGGAAGAGGCAAAAACATCAGGAAGAAAATAGCACCCAGGTTAAAGGGCTCTCTCCCCAGCCACTCAGAGCAGGTTGTTTCCACGTTTCTCCACCTGGACTGGCCTCCCAGCATGGAAGGATTGTGTGGGACACAGGGCAAGGACTGTTCTAACACCTTGTACAACCTTCTTCCAGTGCCTGGGAATGTTTTTGTCACTCTTTCAAGCACTAGAAAGGATGAATCCCTACTGCCTAAACTTTTAAAGTGGCCTGTGGAGGACAAGGAGAGGCCCATCTGTGTCATTTCTGTCTGAAAGGAGTCAAAGCAGCAGTGAGTGTTTCCTGCCCACCCAGCCACGCAAGGAGCCCTTTGCATCTTTGAAATTGGCCCTTTCCCACTGAGGTCTGTTCCTCTCACTGCCTGACTCTTCTCCTGCCCCTCTGGGTGGAGGCAAACCTTCTCTGGCTCCAAGGACAAAATAAGGGAAATGAGCTGCCAGACTTGCTACTTCCCTAAAAAGCCAGTTTTGATTTTATAAGAGGACACACCACTCACGCTGTGAGAGTCACCAAGCTTGGGCTCTGATGGTTTCCAGGAGAAGCATGTTTGCAAGTCCAGATGCCACTCAGAGTGACCTCCTCCTGCTCTCTGAGCATGGATGAATTTGGGAACACACTTGGGTTATCTGCAGCAGGAGCAGGTTTTGTTAGAATTAACAAAGCATTCTCAAGTGCAGACACAATGATAATGTCGGGAGGGCTCCAATATGTTAGTTAATATGAAGCAGTTAAAGGGTTGGTTTTTTTTCATTTCACACAGGCCCACGATGATCCTCAAGGCTGACAGATGAAGACACATGCATTGAGGAGAGACAGCATCAGTGATTATGGATCTTGAAACCCACTTGGGCCATTAACTCTCTGAATTCTCAATATTCTGCCCCTTCCAGAAGGAATTCCCAGGTTGGTGTAAATGTGACTGCAGACTGATTGCAGTGACAGTACCTGCCTGAAGCAGCTCTCAGACCCTAAATGGACTCTGTAGTATTTGACAAATCCAACCACCTCAGGTGGCCAGGCTGGAGGGCAGCAATAGCAAACTAGACCCAAACCCCTCTCTGTTGCATGTGCTGAGGAGTCACCAGTGCTCTGAGAGAGACTGGAGCCACAGCACAGTTTATGTGGAAACATTTGTGGTTTAAATCAGATAATCAATATACACCTAATCACATACAACTGTCCCTTTTGACAACAGATAAACAGAAATTACTTGTCTGCCAGCATCAGAATACAGTTTCCAGGGAGACCTGAGCACCAGGAAGAAGTATGGGAAGACACAGATGACCTCTCCATGCTGCAGGCATGGCACCCAACGTGAAACTTCGTGGTGTTAGACTTTACACAACTGGTAGATGAGACTCAAGAGAACAAACCGCTTGATCCCATCAACAGGAATAAATATATCAGAGCCACAACCCAAGTGATGCAGAGGTGCCTCAAACAGGCCCTCTGACCGTGCACCAGAAAATTGCTCCATACATTCAAATTCTTCTTCAAAACCTGCTCCAGATCCCACAGCTACATGGACACAGCAACACCAGCTGACAAACCCAGCAGCACATCGCCCCTCAGCTTCACACCTCACGGCTCAGGGAAAAGGAGTAAGAAGCCTGATACAAGTCCTTTAAAAATGAGAACAAGAGCAGAGCTCCAGAAAGCTGATGGCAACATTGACAATAAAGCAAAAAAAAAAAAAGACATTTCATTTAAGACAAGAGCTCCAGCTTGTCTGGAACAGGAGGGGACTCAGCCTGCTCGCTGTTCCTCTCTTCTCCTCTCACCTCCCGTGTACCATCACCGCCTTCTCTTCGTGCACTCCCAGCCCTTTGTTCGGTGCTTACGAGCTGAATCTGGGGCTGGGGACAGGAGCTGGGGACAGGGGGGCACTAGAGCTGGTGCCAGGTTTGACAGCTCAGCACTTTCGGGCTGGGCTGCTGGATCCTGGTGGGGCAGGGCCGGCACGGCAGCGCCTCTGCAGCCACCCCACACAGATGTCAAACGGCTGCGGAGCGCGGAGCCAGGGCCCCAGGTTTGAATTCTTCAAGGATTAATTGTTGAGATGAGCTGCACTTCGGCACAGAACGAGAGAAGAGCTTTTTCTTTTTAGCACCGACGCTGCTCCTCAGAGCCTGGATCTAAGCCATCCCTTCCCTCCCAGTCTGCCCCTCCATTCCCGGAGCCATCTTCGCCTGCAGTGCCTCTTGCATCAACAGCCAGGCAAGTACAGCTGGGAACTCTCCCAGGGCCTATAACTTCAACTGCACACAGTCTCCTGCTTCAGGCAATGATCTGCTCTGGTTCTTCCTACTTCAGCAGCTATTTCTCACTACCAAGAAGGACAATAAAACCCCCCAACTCCATCTCCCCAGCCGTGATCCCGAATGTTATGCATTTGTGTCAGTGCCTTTGAGTCACGAAGGAAATGTAGCCACGAGGTGAGGGGGGGGGCTGCCAGGCAGAGCCAAGGACTCACAGTTCAATCCACCTTGCCAGCAGCAAAACAAGAGCATAATTCTTACCACAGCCCTTCAGAGCAGGGGCAGGCAGCACCGAGGGAAATGTCACCACGACTGGGTGCACGAGGCGAATGTGACCCTCTAAAATTAGCAGGAATTCACACATCCCCTTTTTAGTGCTGCAATAATTCTCCCCGAGTAGGGAAAATAAAGACTGGAGCATACGGTTTCTATCTGTGCTGCACAGAAACTGATTAAAAATGCTAACAACCATGATTGTCCAACAACCAGGAGCTCCCAAGAGGCTCATACACACAGATGGTGATTAGTTTGGGATGGCCAGAACAATCACTAGTACCATGTTGCAGTAACACCCACAGACTATCTGTCACAGTCCCAGGAGGCACTTAAAGGCTGTTTACTTCATACAGTTAACTTGAACC
Organism: Pyrocephalus nanus; assembly: GCA_038380795.1. Taxonomy (NCBI): domain Eukaryota; kingdom Metazoa; phylum Chordata; class Aves; order Passeriformes; family Tyrannidae; genus Pyrocephalus; species Pyrocephalus nanus. The sequence continues at coordinate 9,563,106 of CM076281.1, forward strand.
ATAAGCTTTACAAGCCTCTTTGATACATTTTTAATCACTCTCCTCATAAACCTATAACATTTCCCTGCACTGGTGCATGGTTGGGTTCTGTATATCACACACCCCTCATCAGGCTGGAGGGAGGCTGATGGTGATGTCCCCAGCAGGCCCACAGTGTCACTGCTTCCCAAAGCCACCGTGTCACACTGCCAAACCCACCATGTCACTGCTTCCCAAACTATGTCACCACTACCTGAGTCAACCACTGTGTCACCACTGCCCAAAGCCACCATGTCACCTCTGTCATCTTGGCACAATCAAGACATCGATAGTGGCCACGTAACAAATACTAGGATGATTAAACTCAACTAACTATGTCTCTTCCCAAGTCTTACTTTTTCCAGATACTCGTGTGGCTTTGGGCTAAGCCAATACTTGCACCAATGGCTGGTGCAGGGTTTGGGAGGGGTTTCCCAGACAGGTCCAATATCCCGAGTGTTTCCGAGCACTCCTGTTGTTGCTTCCAGAGATCATAAACACTGTATTTCTTTCAGAGATCATAATCTTTCTTTAAACAAAATGAACAGTTCTGTAATTTAGACCTCTCAAAAAAAAGAATCTCCCAACAGCAAAGCAACCCTGCCCTTCCCCTCCAGGCAAACTGCGGGGTCTGGGGGCTGCAATCCATCTCACGTGAGCAAACAGGGCTGTTTGTCCAGGCAAAGCCCCGAGTGCCAGTTGAGGAATTAATCACTCCTAAAACCTTGTCCAGAGCCAGGTCTGGGGAAGCAGCCCCAGACACCAACGCTCAGTCCTGTCATCTCGGTGATTGCCCCCGGGAGCTGGTGCAGTGAAGTCACCGGGAAAGCAGGTTAATTTACGGCAGAAGGAGATGTGGGGCACCAGGCTGTGGAAAGTCACTTCTGCTGCCTCCTTCACTGGTGTAAATTTAAATAACTCCCACAGAGAAATCCGAGATTCACACTGAGCAAATGTTAGTAGACTCTGCTTCTCCTTTGTTGTCGTTTTTTCTCCTTTAATTGCCTCATCTGTTTGGAGAGAATCTGTACCCACAAATGGATTTTTTTAATGTTTCCTTTGCCACCTATAAAGTTGTTTCTGCTTCTGTCCCTTTCCCGTATGAGATCACTTCCCACCTCTGGGCAGTATGAGGTAGCCTGGTTTAGAGACCTCAGTGCAGATCTCAGGAACTGGAGAGTCATGGCTTCACTTGGGGACCTTCAATGAGTGAAAATGGGATGGGGTTTTAGTGCCCCATTCAGAGAAAGGGAATGAAAATACTGAAAAACTGAAAGATGAGTGAAATGTGGAGGAATCAATCAATATAAGAGTCTGAAAATGTAAAATCCTATAATACAGACACAAATAGCATCATGGATAAGTGTCTCAGCTGTTGCCTTAATTCTTTTTTTTGTAGAAAAAATTGCACACAATACACAGTTCCAATAGAATTTATCTTAACACCACATAAATGTCCTGTATTTATTAAAAATATATGTTAATATAAGAGTTTGATTCAGATTTTGAAATGCAAGACTTAATTCTATGCTGTTGGGGAGTTTGATTTTTTCATTATCTATTTTTTAAACCTGTCACAGATCTGTCCTTAAAAGCAATTAAAACCCAAAAGTATCAGAAATTTCCAAAGATAAAGAAACACCAGACAATATTTGTATTCACTTCATTTTTGGTCCTATTCACACCTTGCAAGAATCTGTCCTGGCATCTCCATAGCATTACCTGTCAGGAGGATGTCCAGGCCTCTTTCATCTCAGCTTTGCTTTTAAAGCTTAGTGAAGACATTAACTATGTGCTGTTTAATTTCATACCCCACTGGCTGTACAATCCAGCCTTCTGGAGCCACAGCAGCTCTCACTGTGCGTGGGGGGCTTGCACACCCAGTCCTGATGCTCCCCTGCAGCGGTGCTGGGACCTTCCATTCCGTGAAGATCCACAGTCCATCTTCCTTCAAGCCCCAAGATTCTAAATGAAACCAGAACCCACTTGCCAGGGGATTGTGGTTGGTGTGTGCAGACACCCACAGAGAGCTTGGCCAGCCCTGTCTCTGTCTCTTCCTTGCATGCTCATGTCCGTGTATCCATCTGTTTCCAATCTCCCGAACGGTGAGATCAGGGCAGGGACTGTCTGTGTCTGGTGACCGTCCAGCACCCACCAACAGGGGCTCGTGCCTGTCCCTGGAGATCCAGGGAATGGTGTTAATGCAAGAGTGATGATGGCATCCAAATCAAAGGAGCCCTGGTGGGGTGAAGGCCACTGGAAGGCTGTTGAGGGCCCTGCCCCAGTGGAGCTCATGGGGAGCTCAGTAAGTCATGGGGTGACCTGGTCGGTGTAAGGCAGGGATGAACACAGAGCCCAGAGCAGCCAACCCTGCTCTGTGCCCCCACCATCAGGCCACACTTTCTCCTCCATGAGTCTCGCTCCATATGACACCACAGCTTTGGGCCTTGTTTACCACAGGCAAATATTAACACAGACAGACTCTTCTCCGCCCAACTTGTGTCGCTGGGAATGCAGTGCCCGATCCAGCAGCCAAAGGAAGAGCAGTGTGATTAATGGAAATGTGCCTTGCTTACTTGTAAGCTCTCTACTCCCCCACCCACACACAGACATAAACTTTTACAGCTTTGGCTACTTAAGATCTTAACCAGACAATCTGTGCAGGGTTATAAACCATGGTAGGAACCCTCAGGCAAGAGGGGCCCTACATTAGCAACCACTCGGTATTGAACAATTAGATTGATACTCATCAATCATTTACTTGAAAAGAAGAAGAAAATATATTAAAAGGGACTGCAGGGGATTTATCTTCCTATACTGATAAATTGTTAAAAATTAATGAACTAGAGCAACTCTGAAGGAAGAGTAAAGCCAGCCCCCCAAAAACCTCAACCACCACAAAATCCCCACAGGCCCTCAGAAAGCTCTTATAGGGGCTTCTCTGTTAAAGATACTTTGTCCTCTCTGGCCTGATGGGCTTTTTGCTTTTGTTTTTGTGTCAGTGATATTCTCCATGCACTGATCTTCCCCTGGCATTCTGCATCCCAGGCACAGAACCACATTTTAGTTTGCTCCTGGAGAAAGAGAACAAAGATGCCACAGTTTGCAGTCCCCATTCACTGAGCAGTTCTGACCTGCATATGGGTACTGTTCTTAATTTGGCAGAAGGTTGTTTAAGAAACTTCCCACCCCTTTCTGTCCTTTAAACTGTCAAATCCTGCAGCACAGCCAGTGCCATGAAATTCAGCAAGGTGCCCAAACTTTGTGCAAGGCAAAGCTCCCTGGCAGCTTACAAATAGCCCGAGGGCTGTGCTGAGCTCACATTAAACAGAACAGATTGCAGCTGCCTCCCTATCAGACAGAGTTGTGGGCACGGAGATCAGAGGTCCCGTCACTCACTGCTCTGTCACTCTATTTGCTGTATCTTTGCCTGTGTCATTCCTGATCATCAAAAACATGCCATTTTCCTTCCCTTTCATCTGACTGGAGCGTCCTTGGATGCAGCAATGACGAAGGGCTGATGAGGAATGCTGTCCCTACCCTGGTGCAAATGCAGACCGTGCCTGGTTTTACTTCCTTGTCTCTGTTGTTACACACAGGAATGATGTTGTTTTGCAGATTCCAGGATGGGCTTGAGGAACTCTCTAAGAACTCTGCCCACGTGCCCTGACCCTGGCTGATCACAGAGATGGATCAGCACAGAGCAGAGCAGATCCCGACCTGCAGGCTCCTGACTCCTCATGGTGAGTGGGGATACAGATGCTCATGGGGATACAAATGTATGTGCTGCGGGTAAACTGGTGAAAATATTTATGTGCTGGAAGTGCCAGCCCATGCTGATAAAGCAGAAACTCATGTTCCTACTGTTCATCCCTTTCATGAGTAAAAGAAATAGAAAAAAGGCTTAAAGCAAAACCAAACCAACCAACAAAAAACACAAAAGGGAGATTTTTTTTTTTTAAATATTTAGTAAAACCAAAGATTCAGTTCTGGATATGATTATGAAAATAAAGGGGGTTTGCTGATTGAAAAAGAGGTACTTGTAGTCACTCCTGCTGGGTTTTTTTCACCACAAAGGCACCACCACACCAAAAAAATACCCAAAAGCAATTCCTTTTTTCATGGTAGAATTCCAAACTTTGCAATTCCATGTTTTTACTATATAAGAGTGTTTTATTTCCAAAGTTTTGTCCAAAATGAAATTAATCCAAATATGGTGAAACCTATTTACAATCAAATCATGTTTTCCTCAGTCCACTCTGGATTGCACTATAGGCAAATATAGTTTGTCCTCCCTCGAATGGAGCTTTTCCTACAAACGTTCTCTTAAGAAATACCCACTCCCACCCTTCCTGTGTGCATGGCAATAACAGGCAAAACCCCCAAAGAGCAAACATACAAGATCAGGAGAAGGATTCAGACTGAAAAGGAAATTAATCCCCCCCATGTTTGCGTGTACATGTGTGTGTCTGCACATACCAGCCCATGTGCACTGAAGGACACGAAGACCGGTTTAATTTTCAGCTGCTCACAGATGGCAACTTCCCATCCCCTCTCCCATGAATCATTCAAACCTTCCTGTGCAGCCTCCCAGATAAGACTGGAGCGATGCAAGAGGCCTCTAGCCAGGCCCTTTGCACACAGGTGAAACCCACCTAAATTCCTCACCATGTAAGGGCAAAAAATGAAGCCTATCTAATAAAATTAATAGCAATAATAATACTTTGCATTTCTAAAATGCCTTCCAGCTCAGGAACTCAAGGCTTGATAATTAATGTCTCCTTAATTTTATTTCTATCGATTAAAGATCCAGCGGAACAAAAAAAAGAGTCTATTAACAAAAGCTAATGTGATTTTCAATAGGAGCTGGGTACAGTGAGGAGCAGTAATCTTGCCATTCTGGCTGCACCAGACAGACATCTAGACAGTACATATGTCCATACATTCCCTAAATTAGCACACCCTCCACTCGGCGGTTGTTCGGGGAAATTAGGCGGTTGTGTATAACTGTAATGAGGTCATACAGGGTCTGATCTCCACTGGGATTTAATTAACTCTGAATCTTATAAATATTGTGCTGAATTATAGTTAAATTTGCATAAAGGTTAGAATCAAGCTGGACCAGCCCCATTTACCAGAGAGGGGTAAAAATAAGAACCTCGGAGTAAAGACCTTTGAAACAAGGTTTTTGTGTTGCAGTACAGCCTTGTTTTGATCTGGGCCTGGAAATATATTTAAGGGGAAGGAAGGCTGAGAGAGAGGGGGGGAGAAGGAGGCTATATTTCAAACAGACTTTCTAGATAACTTCAAACAGACTAATAGAATGCTGGTTTGCAGCCTGGAGATAACCTGCTCTTCCAATGGCCTCACACTCAGTAAAAGGAGATCGTATCAAATATATACACAGCTATCAGGAAATCTTTCCCCCTTTTTTATTTTTATTATTAAAGTAATGCCAGACATAAAATACCATTGCCAGGCGGACCAGAATAACAAAAACGGTAAAGGAGGAGGCACAAGCCCTATCTCTGCTCCAGGGGAAGGCAGGTTTGTGGCCTCCTTTCCCAAAATTCTTGCTCAGATTTTACCCAAGCACAAGCCCCACTGTTTCTGAGGAGAACCCAGCGAGGATGACACAGAGACTTCAAGACTTGGACCCACTCTACAACACTCACTCACAACCTCAAGTACATGAAGACCAAGTTGGACAGAGCTTGGAGCAGTTTGGTCTAGTGGAAGGTGTCCCTGCCCTGCAATGAGATGAGTTTTAAGTTTTTTTCCAACCCCAACCAATCTGGGATTCTATGATTAGCCCTCAATTAATTTTTAACTCCTGCAGTCCTAATCAAGGCATTTCCACCCCAAGTACCCTTGGAATGATGCAGCAACCAAGAGAGCCATCCCCAGTTGTTGTTTGACTACTGAGGAGAGGGGGATAGAGCTGGGAAAGGAGACACCAGGCTGCAGGCTCTGGGCTGCCAGGGCAGCCAAAGGGCAGCTGGAAGGGCCACTGGTCCTGCCCATCCCTCCACCTCCTGTGCCAACATGCCATGGTTGGTGCATTTTTTGCTTCGAGCAGGAGGGAACAGCATCACCCTCCTTGACAGCTGCACAGCACCACTAAACTTCCACCCCAGGCCCACAGAATTCCTGGGCAATATTCCTGCTTGCTGAGGTTCACCTCACCAGCCAGGCCAGACCACTAATCTTGTGTCAGCAGGACCCTGCTGGCACATCCATCCATCCTTCCCTGCAGCAGCCCCACAGATGTGAGCCAGCCTGGCTGGCCTGCTGAGGGACTAGACAGGTTCCAGTGGCCCTGCCAATCTCCTCCAGAAGCTCCAAGTGAGTTTTCTCTCTGCCAGAAGGTACAGTGCTGTTCAGGAACAGTTCTGCATGCTGATCACAAGCTCTTGGATCTGCTCAGTGATTGTCCCTGAAACCCATCTGGCCCCAGTGTCAGCCAAGGCACATCACAAATGGCAGAGCAGAGCTGACATCCCAGGGATCTGTCCCAGTGCACGAGCTGACATGGGCACAGGGAAGGTGGAGGAAGGGACAAGCTGTAGAAATCCCTGGATGGATGAGGCCACCAGGAGATGTTGTAGTAGCTGGAACAACCTTGCTAAGTGAGGTGAAAAGAACAAAGCTCACTGCAGCCAAACCTACTCTGGAAGCTTCAGACAGGTTCACCTGGTGGGGTGGATCATACTGCTCCAGGTTTCACTTTACCTGGCACTGCACTCAGTGGATGTGCTGGAGCAATTGCCTCTTTCCACCCTTGCCTTGCTACATCGCTGGGTGGAGGACTTCAGCAACTGACTAAGAAATGCGTTCTATAAAGCAGTTGAGAAGTGTATTTTGAATCAAAATATGAACAAGAAATACATTTTGTTAACTAGACTCATTAAGGAGGATGCCTTTCTGTGGCAGTTGCATGGGAAACAACCTTCAGCAGGGCTGCAATCAGAGCAGGTCACAGGGGTCACCGAGAGAGGACAAGCACACCAAGGCCCACCCTGGGAGCACAATTCACACAGGAGGAGGGGATGACTGGAATGAGCTGGAATGACAGGCAAAGACCTGCTCTGAGCATCAAAATGTCTTGCTTGACTCCTCTTACAATGTAATGCTCTTCATGAAGCAGCACAAGACCGAAAACCGCCAGGAAAATGAGTCTGTACCACTTGTTCTAGGAACTGTGTGTGTGACAGCTGCAGCCTCACCATGTCCTTCCATTTCCTTCCCCACGAGTGTGTCAAAAAATTAAGGCATGGGAAACATAACAGTTTCTAAATTATGCTGCACATTCAGAGTCATGTGTAAATTGCAGCATTAAGGACACCCATAAATATTTATCTGAAAGCAGAGCTATACTCCCACAGCCCTATGGTTTGTCAATATGTCTCTTTGTCAGGTCCAGCTCTGCACAAATCAGTAAAGCCACAAACCAAAGGAAACTCTTTTGAGCTTCAAGAAACCCTACAACACTTTTCACTCCTGGCATGTGTTATCATCATTTTTACAAAATAAAATCATAAAGCTTATGACACATTCTGACCATGTAGTTGCTTTGTTCTGAAAAGAGGCATTTAAAGCTGGTACCTTCCTCTTCAAACCTGTTCTTCCCTCATGAAAGTCCCTAAATGCATGGTGAGCCCTGTGGTTTTAGGTCAAAGGTTGGACTTGATGACCCTGGAGGTCTTTCTCAACTTCAATGATTTACTGATAACTGAAGCTCCAGCTTCAACCTGAAGGCTTCCAGGAGAAACCTTCTCCTGGACTTCCACGAAGGAGTAATCCTCACCTCCTGCATTTCTCCACAATTGATACCTGTCCAGTGTTATAGGGAAAATCACTTTGTGTTTGCCCAGCTCTGCATCAGCATTCACACCCACCTCTCCTCTACTCAACATCCTCATGAATAGCCTCTATTGTGTGGAGGGGAAACCCTCTGCCAACACGGGGCTGCACTGAGCAAAACCCATCAGCCTCACGCCATCCATGGCCAGAGCGGGAAAGGATTTTAATGGGATTGTGAAGTAAGCAAGGAAAACTGGAAGGGGGGGGGGGGGAAAGAGACTTTGGAAGTCTTTTCAAATATAGGACCCAAAACTAACATTTGGAAATTTCCAAGGTCTAAGGAAAAACAGCAAGAGCTGTTCAGCTACATTTGCTCTGGGCTCAGCCAGCTCTTTGCTGAGCTCTGTTGTCATCACATTTCACATTATGACGGTGTTGTGAACTACAAAGAAAACAAGAGAATTGGCAAGGCAAGTATTTTGCCAGCTTTTCAGAGAGAAAATGTGTCCAACTGAGAGGTGCTGATTCCACCTTCCTCACAAAACACAGGCTGCTTCAGCAACTATCAGTGGGGTCACTGCACCTTCCCCTCAATGCCAGTTCTTTAAAATCCCCTTGATGACTTCAAGCCTCACTGAAATGATAAATAATTTTAACGCTACTGGATAGAGAGGGCCAACTGTGGATGGAGATAAATAAGTCATTTGCAGTGAAGACAACAAATTGCCTTCAGGAGAGTGGACGGAGAAGAAGAATAAAATCTAATCAACTTCAAATTGGAGCATGTAATCCGGATGGGATTACACATGGATGCAGAGCAGTGGGAGCCTGGACTCGGCACAGCAAGAGGTCCCTGCCAGACCTCATTTGCACAAAGCTGACAGCAGAGAGCTGCTGCTGGGCATCTCCTGCCATGGTTTTCCCAGGCAGGAGAGGCTCTCCCTGAGCTGTGAACACCCAGACCAGTTTAGTTACAGGCATAAGCAAACAAGGAACCAGAGAACCATAAGAGACACCCACAAGGATCACTGAAATCCAGCTCCTCCACTTGGCAGACACAATTTCACCTCGTCCAGGACTCACCCAACCTGTGTCTCCTCACGCCTGGGTTGAGGCAGCCGATATTGCTGAGCTCCAACCCCACACCTTGTACAGGCTCTGAGGCTCATGTGAACCCACAAACCAGGCAGAAACACTCCACAAACAACTAGGACAGTTTCCCTCTGGCTGAAAGGGCTCTGTGGGCTCTGGGCCAGCACAGGGATGGAGGAAGCACGATCCCCCTCCCCATCACCACCCTGATGGGACCTTCACACCAGTCTTCCCAATTAAATCCATACTACCCAGCAGGACACCATAGAGAACAGATCATTAAAGAAAATAATCTTTCTTTTTCTTTTTTTTCCCCAACCTGAGGATATTTTAATTTGCATAATTCAGTGATCTAGTTTCAGAGTGCTCCACACACCAGCATCAACACACCAGGAAAGGTGGCAAACACCAGAGTGAAGCCCCAGCTGAGGCACCGAGGGTGTGAAGGTTCCATGGCAGCTTTGCTGTCCAAGCCAACACCGGGTGTGCCCATGGCCTGGCACAACTGCAGAGACTGTGAGGCAGCTGGGTAAGAAATGTGACAGATCAGAATGTTTCAGGAATTGATGTAACGTGCTCTTCTGACACCCAAAATCCATGATTCACTAAAGCAGCATAGTCAGAGCTGATGCTGAGGTGTTTAGATGTTGTTATTTCCCAAAAAGAAGCTACATTGCCTCTTGTCTGTGGGAAAAAAAAAAAAAAGGGGGAAAAATGGGGGTGAGGGGGATAAGGAGGAAAGACAGCACATCTTGTAGGTAAAAATTGTGTTGCTTAGCTTGGAGCTAACCCCTACGACATACATTACTGTCTTTCTGTTCAATCAGTGTTCTGCTACAAGAATCAGTTACATTCAATCATCTGAAAGAGCTATTAAAATGCTGATAAAAAATTCATAAAGTAACACACAGTAATGAATCAGGAGAATTCAGTAAAGTGAGACCTACCCTTAGAGCAGGGCAAGAATGAAGGTGAACGATCGTTTGGGCCTAGCGGGCATGAAATACCCTTTTGGAAGATGAATAATTCTGTTTTGGGCTGATAAGTTGAACTAATTTATAATGCTGTTTTAGGTCCACTGCTGAAATATTTCAAATCCCTCAACTTTAAAATGCATTGCCTGTCAGAAACAGGTCTCTTAACAGTTTCCTCTTAACATTTTTCAAAATGTAACCTAGACCAATTTGCATGATTTACTGCTTTATTGTATTATACCGTGCATGATTTAAAATGGGAAATAAAACCTAAAAAAAAAAGAAAGACAAGGTGGTGTGAAAGCACTGCTGCAGAAGAGATGCAATGGCTTTTAGATCTCTGCACGATACAAAAAGGTGCTTTTCCTGCCCTGGCTCGGGATGGGGAGTCAGGCAACCCTGTGGGAATAGAGTAGTGGTTTGTCACAACAAAGCCCAACTGTATTTGCCTGGAGTGGCTCCCACAGTGCAGGAGCCTCCTGGCTCCCCGTGGTGTTGGCTGAGGCCACTGGGAGCTGAAAGCAAAGAGAGCTGGGGGCCCCCAGCATCTCTCCATGTGCTCAGTATCTTGTAAGTCTGTGGGGATCGAGATCGATTTGAGCTTTGCCGGCTCCAAAGTACAAGGCATGACTTGTCTCTCTGCAGGTGTTTTTCTGACAAGTGGGTACAGTCGTACAGTTTCCCAGCTGACTTCTCAAGAGTCAAGTCTGAGAGCCTGAGGGAGGAAAAGCAGCAGCAGCAAAGCCATCTCCTCTCTGCTCTCACTTAAGAGATATTCCTCTGAGAGCGAGCGGCTCCTCTGCTGTCACGTTCCCCTCTGAAGAGCCCATCTCTGTATCAGCACACAGGGCCATGGCCAAAGCATTCCTGTGCCCAGCCACTCTGCAATCCAGAACTCTGCTCCACCAAACACCCTGGGGGTGTTGGGGGGCTGCCACACCAAGGATGGCACCAGACTGGCCAGTGTGGATGAGGATGGGGGTGCCCAGCCTGGTGCTGGTGAGCTGTGATTGTTCCCAGGGCTGGATACCACTAACCCCTGTCCACACCAACCCCTTGTCTTGGACAGCAGCCTGTCAGGTAACCAAAACCAAATCCAGTGGCACTCCCTGATGGAGGCAGGTGGGTTCTTTCCCTTTGGCAGAAGAGATGCCTCATGGAGAGGTGGACTCTTTAGGGAGTGGTGTGGTAACAGAGGTGTTTACTCACTCCTGGGCAAATGCATCCACACAAACCATCGTGCTGTTTTGTTCCACTTATCCATTAAAAAAACCCAAAAACATAAACCTTTGCTATTGCAATTGCAAGGACAGGCTGCCATTTTAATGGGTTCCTTGCCATTGCAGCTATTTGCCCTCAAAGTAGGAAAGCAAAATGATGAAAATGTGCAAAGGGAAACAAAAAGTGCTGCACCCCTCATAAGCTAAACCCCGTGGTTGTGACACCAGCTGACTTCAGTGGACAGTGTCAGACATGCTCTGAACACCCTCCACAGCTGGTGTTCACGACCTACAGCTCTAATTTCCTTTTTCACTGGGGCTAGAAACGTTCATTCCCTCTGAAAATGAAGTCAATGTGTTTCAAGTTGGAGACAGAAGACAGAGACTATCCAATTCATTTCTAACTCCTAAGACTATATTGGTGTGACTGATATTAAAGAACAAAGGCAGATACCCTCCCCAGCTGTAAAATAAGGCCATGAGGGCACTGAGTTGTTCATTAGAGGTTTCTACAGAAAATATTAAGGGCACCAAATGATCCCACCATTTCCAGCTTCCCTTTCAAGTGATTCATCTCCAGATCAGACCTGGATTCAAAACCCCATCATTGGAAGGACCCTCATTACCTGTGCTATCAGCACCATCCATAAATGTATCCTTTACCTCCTAATTAGGCCAACAAAGGAGGGCTATTAACAGCTAAATGTATTACAAATGCAGCATTAGGGGTAGAGACTATTGACCTTTTTACTCCGAGTGATCTATATACCCCTTTGTTCTGCTGAACA
>CM076281.1:9580000-9635000 GCA_038380795.1 Pyrocephalus nanus
TAGGTTATTTTTAAATGTAGATCTTAAAACTACAGTAGGATTACTGGATGGGAAGATATCAATCAAGTGATTCAAAATGTCCATTCTCCTTAAGTGAGTGATGGATCTTCTTTCTTCTTGCCTGTCTTCTCCTCTTTTCTGTGTCAGTCACACAGCCCAGCTGCTATTCACACTTCATTCACAATCCTCTGTACCTATAATCTCTGTTATTTGGCTGTCGACTCCTCATGCCTCATTAGGCATGTTTGACACCTGCACCTAATACCTTTTCACTGGCAGTGCAGGACAGCTTTTGACAAGAACAGATATTTTTCCACAATAGCTTTAAAAAAGGTCTTCCCAGTGTGTACCTTGTGTATTTTATGGGGTTAATGTGATCCTCCCCCCCCTTATTCAATAAACTAACATCTTATTCCACTCTCCTTGTTAAACACAACCGGATTTTCTTTGTCTTGGCTAAAAGCACGTGTGCTGTGAGAGTAAAGCAGCAAGAGCAAAGCAGTAATTTGGGCCAAGGGGGCCTACATTAGGTACCTAAATCAACACAAATGTGTCTATTTTAAAATAGTATAAACCTAATTAACATGATAGCTTTTCTATATATAGGTATAGATGACATTACTTCTGCAAGAAAACGCTCCTATTAATTTGACTTGAGCTACTTAAAATAGAGCACTAAATTATGAGAATTCCTGGACTAATAAATTACTGCACCACTCAAGAGCATGGAACTGATTCTTTTGGGACTGTAACTTGATTTGTAAAAGAGCGATGAGTAGTTACTCAATGTCATAAATGAGTTAAAAACATCTGAAAAGCTACAGGGTCAGCAGAAGTCAAACATGATCCTGAACACCCCTCATCCAGTGAGGTAGGTGCTAATTGTAGGGTACCCCACTGGGAAGCACCACCCCCCAAAACAAAGGTGACCACAAGCTGTGCTAGGCTGGGGGGGATGGGGCCTGACACACCCACACCTGCCTGACCAGAGAAATTCTGCAGGTATCAGTAAACACCAAACAAGTTTGGAGGCCTCAGAATGAAGCTGTTATTTCTGATGATGACGATGATGGCTAAAACATGAGGATAAAGGAGTCTTCCTCTCTTACCTGATTTTTTTCATTCTTATTAGAATAAAAATTGTAAACAGATTTTTCAACAAAATTCAGCCTCTCTATCAAAATCCAGCTCTGCTTGTGCTGTAAACTGAGGAGAACATCTCAGTGCTCCAGGGAGATGGATTCCACCCTTCTGTGCCCTGAGCACAGGCAGGTTTGCTGGCACCTTCCCTAGCTGGGCTGGGGTGCTCTACCTGAGGGAACGAGGTTTTGTTTTCAGAAACAGTAATTGCAGTAGATACCAAACCAGGTTTTCCTGCAGCTGTTTTGGAGTTCTCTTTGGTACTCCAGACCAGGTGAAAGGAGTCAGGAGAAAAGCAGTCTGAGCACCTTCAGCACGCTGCGAGCTCGGGCCAGGGATGCACTTTGCCTTTTCTATTTTCTTTTAAATTATAGCCCTTTTGTTGTTGTTTAATTTCTCTTTCCAGTTCAGTGCTAAGGCAAATGTGAGGAAAGGTTGAAATGGCAACTTTAGAATAATAATAATAATAAAAAAAATAATAAGCCACAGGAATCAAACATAATGATTCCAGCCCAGTCCCTCTGCACACCGTGTGGCTGGTCCTTTAGAAGACCTCCCCTGCTATGTTCTTGTACAAAGGAAACTATCTGCTTCCCACATCTGGCATTATATTTGGCTGTCCTCACATTAAAATTAAATTCTGATAAAAATGGGCATAAAGGCACCAGGGTTAGTAGGAACCAGCTCGCAGCAGTATTGATGAGAACAGCTTGCAGCTGGAAGCCTGAGATAACACAGTTTGTCAGAACGCTGTCACACAGCTGCCTGCATAATGAGGGGAGGAAAAAAAATGCTCTTTCATTTGTTATCAGTTGAAATCTCTAAAAGAGATGCATCATTTAGAAGTAGCCTGACTAATGGTCAAGTTCCACAGGGATGCAGATGGGATGTGGAAAATATTCCCCACCAGCAAAGCCCAAGGCTCCATCATCCTTAGCAACTCCCATGCTGCTGCCAATGCAAGTGGACAGGCCAGCAAGTACCTTTAGCTGTGTAAAATGGGATCTCAGATGCTGAGCTGGGGTTTTAAAAGGTGCCAGTGGTAAAATATCCTTGTTAAAAGTGATTTTGCTAGGACTGTCACCCTCACTCCTCTCTTTAAAAAGCTACACACCCAGGGCATGGAGTCTCTCTTCGTTTAGGATTAACTCAGACCAGCATAACTGCAGCAAAATCACTCCTAATTTACACTGCTGGGAGGGAAGACTCAGATCCATAAATCTTTGGAAATACACAGGGCACATCCTTGCAATATATAAATTTATTCAATTAAAAGTTATTGTTTTAGAGCACCCTTTTTCAATTCTTTTCCAAAAGGGGTCAGTACCTCATGATTTCCAGCCACCTTTCCACGCAGATCACTATGGAAAAGCAGGATAATGGACCCTAAGAGCTGCTGGAGGTGGGACCAAGGGTCCATCTAGCCCAGTGTCCTGTCAGTGAGTGCTGAAAGAAGACCTCCACCCAAGGCACCCACCACAGACCTGTTCGTTATTTTTGTCCCCACTATCTGCCAACACTCAGTCTGTGACATTCACAAATAAAATTAAAAAAATCTTTATTCAGGCCCCACCAAGAACAGTTTCCCTGGATGGACAACACCAAGGCAGGCAGTCAAACAGCAGAGCCTCTCACCAATTTACTGCTGTCAGAAGTCAGATGTCTGGACACAAAATTTGAACAAATCCAGCCATTTCCATGGGTCAGTTCAGGCTCTCTGTGCAGTGTCACAGAAACAGCTCCCCAGAGCTCTGAGCACCTGCAGCAGGTGGGGAGGCAGGGACAGCAGAGAACACTTCCAACAGTGAATGAACTGCAGTTTGTTAAACTGCTTTCGACAGGTAAAACTGAGAGCATGAGGCACAGAGGAGACGGGACATGGCACCAAAGATGCCAACTATTGACGGTGACCTTTCACAGGGGGACACCTCAGTGGGGAGACCACTTGTCTGTGCAGTTAAAAGGCCAAGCAACGCTGAAGGTGTTTTCTCTCCCCCTGCCAAATGTTAATCTGCACTGAGCAATTCTCAGGGACTTTGCAAGGATCACAGCCTTCCACAGAAATCTCCTTCAGACCTCCACTGAATTGTGAAAAACAGCTTTTATGATTTAAAGGGAGTCATATGTATTATTTCTTCCTTCTCTCTCCATTTCTAAAGGCATCAGAGATGGTTAGGTGATTTTGATGTGTCTCTCCCCTCTCTTTACATTCCTCATGTGTTGTTCATTTTCTCCATTCCATTTGGGTTACAAGCCATCCTCTGTCATGTCCTGTTTCATGATCCTTTACCCTTGCACTCAGGATTGCTGTTCCACTTCAAAGGGGGTTTGTGTCTCACAGAGAAGGGAAACAAGGGCAGCTCCAGACAACACTGCACTGACTACAAAGCTGTTACTGCAGCAGAAGCCTTGTCCTGCTCACACATGCTCATTGGCTTCTGCAAACACCGGGATAATGAACAGTTCTGATTTTGAAAGGCTTTTTTCCTTGCTATCTTTCTCAACTTTCTGAAAGATGGATATGGATTTGAGTTCATTTTACTTGTTTCAAGTTTTGGGGCTTGAAGCAATCCATTTATAAAAAGGGAAATTAAGAGGAAAAAATAGGAAAATGGCCCATTAAAATAAGAAAATGGCATGACTAAAACTGACTGTGGTTAAAGAGTGACAATTTAAAAGCAAAAGAAACAAAGGCTTCATAAAAAAGGGAGGCAAAATTAATACAAATTCTAAATCATTGAAACAGCAACACAAAGATCCCCTCTTTTAAATCAAATCTTGCAGACACTTCCATGTAGGCCCCAAATTCACAGTATTCACCAGACTTTTGCCCTCTCCTTTCCCATCAGTGATGCCCTGACTCCCCAGTACTCCACTCCTGCACTTCTGAATAGAGCTGTGCTGGCTGTTAGAAGAGTTTTAGGGTGTTATAAGGACAAGAAGAACATCCCATGTGAATGTTTCAGGGCTGGCCCCTAAAACACCTCTTCCACCACCTCCTGCACCCTCCCCAGCCTTCACCCACCCTGTCCACACCCAGGGGGTTCCTCTTGCCTTTGCCCACAGACCTGATGGAGGGAGAAATCAGAAACTGGGAAATGGGACTTGGCTTCTGCTGCTGCTGAGCTTCACATCCCCTCACACAGGTACCAGAGGAAGGGGAAGGAGGGAGGTCTGGAACACCAGGAATTCCAGGCTGGAGCAGGGTGCTGCTGGAGCTCCTGCAGAGTCAGCAGGGATCGCCCACCCAGGACGTGCCCTGCTCCATCTCCCACACCAGAAAGTCCAAGGGCAGCGTGACAGCTGGAGCTCCCAGGACTGTGTGAGTTACTGTCCTGGGCATTCTTCCCTCACATGAATCTCTGTCCCATAACTCTGAGGTGTGCTTCTCCCCTTGGCAAGTGCAGCTCTTGTTAACATCACTGAGCGGTGTGTAGGTGTGATTTAATGCTCCACTGAGCTCCAGCTCTCACTCAGCCCCTCATTTGGGAACACAGACTCCCATTTTCTCCTTTTGACACTGATGCATGTTGCTTTGGGGACCAGATGTGTGAAGAGGGGAAGGCAAGGTGCACAATTAAGAATGTTTGATTTTTTAAAAGATGATTTCTGGGAGTTTAATCCAGCTTCTGCATCAATAATATTGTTATCTGCCTGTAAAACACCTTCTGAGCCCTGAGATCTGGTGGCCACCAGCCACTCCAGCTTTAGGAGAACACAGGGCAGCAGAGGGAGGACTGGGATGGCACTTTGCCTGTGTGCAGGAGTGCTGCAGAGCATCAGGGAGAGGTTGTTCTTCCTTTCAAATCCCTGAGGGATTAGAAAAAAGGGAAGCCAGATAAAGCCTATCTCGCTTCCCCACCTCCTCCCAACAAGCCACTGTACCTACTACTGACATCTGTCAAAAGTCTGGTCTGGGAAAGGCAAAGATGGTGCCAAATCCTCAGGTTTGGAACAGTAACCTGGCCTCTCTTCACCTGATTTTCAGCAGTAAGCACAGAGGTGTTAGCATGGAAAGCCTGTTTTCCCAACCTGTGGGATGCCAACACCTCCAAATCTCTGCCCTTCCTGCCTCACAGCAAAATAAATCAGCTCCTCAAAACATGCCCACCTATGGCTGGAGGCAGATGGAACCTCTGCCACACCACAGCTGGCTCCTGTGGCAGCAGGAACTCACCACAGCCTGGAGTTACCTTGGCAGCCATGATTTACAACAGTGTTTCAGTGAATCTAATCAGAAGTGTGAATACTCCCCTCCTATCTGGCACACATCGTTGGCGTTCTAATTATTCACACATTTTGGCAAGCATTATGGTGTTCCCCTACCAAGCTCCTAATCCCTGCAGATCAGTTAAAATAAATGAAAGAGAGAATCAAAAGGCACTTAAAAATTCAACGGTTCTCTAAATGGGTTTGAACGGGCTCCAGATTATCAGTGGTTGCAGTTGACTAGCACTTAAAATTAGGCCCTCCCCTTCAACACACCTCACATTTCCCCTTCTCGTTTAAAGGAACTGTCTGCCAGTCCCATTCCTGGATGTACCAAAATGTCTAAATGAACAAAAATGGAAAATATATGCACATCACCTCCATTCAGTCTATACTGCAAAACGTGGAGGTTTGTAATCTGAATTTGAAGCTATTAACAGCACGGAAAATAACCACAGAATGTGCTAATTCAGGAGAGAGTGGTAAACCCCAAGTTTTCCTTTTGTTATTTCTGTATGGAAGAAATGCCCCACTATCAGGGACTGAGCTGCTGTCTCACAAAAGGCATGTAAGGCTGAGATTTATCCCATTTGCAGTCATTAAAAACGTATCTCCCTTCCCTCTGCACACATGGAATATCTGCAGAGGAGCCTCCCCACGTGTGTTCCCCTGTCAGGCAGCTCACTATCAGACATTTTACCAGCTCTCTTCAAAGTCACTGCAAGGCTGCTCCCAGTCCTTCCCTGTGGCCAGGGTGTCCCCCAGCCCAGCCCCAGGAAATCCGCTCACCCCAGCCCTGATTTCCCTGCAGCCCCCGGAGCCAGCGCTGCCCCTCGCCCTCACCCTCCTTCCTGCATACAATTTTCTGCTCCAGCTGCTCTCCGTGACCCAGTAAGCAGAGCTGGGAATAAACTCTAACCTCTCCACTTCAGGTAGTTTAGCATTTATGTCTCAGAGCCAGTTTTCTGCCGGACCCACCGTCACTCACACACACATCTGCACACACATCCACATCCTCGCTGTCACACTTTTATATTTCACTGGGTTATTTTTTCAGCCAGCTATTTATGAGAGAAAAGACTGCTTTATGCTGCACAGTTCTTTTCCTTCTCCCTTACTTGCTCCCAGGTGCCTTGTATAACTGTGATGCTTTTGTTACCGCCTCGGCATCATCCCAACACAAACAGCACCCACACACGGCTATTTATTAAAGACTCCCACCATTTATGTACCTCTGCCTTCAGAGGAAGCACCAAAGGAGTCAAAATGTTGATGTTTCACACATAGGAAATAACGCAGGACAGGTCGGTGCCTCGAAATGACTCCTTTTTTAGTTGTCACCGTGGAAACGGGCCAAGATAAATCTCCACGTTACCCACACCAAGGGTCTTGGAGTGACTCCTAGGAAAATGCAGGACTGAAGGGAAAGGGGAGATGCTAATGAACACACACGTGAATGAGGCTGTAGTAAAAAGGATGTTTTCGTGCCCATGTGTAGTCGGCAACAATGAGAGGCTAATTTCATGTTTGGTGTAAATCGATGCAGTCTCATTAAGCTCATCAGGACTCTGCAGATTTACACAGAATGAGGATCCGTAGGGTGGTGTTCTCCATTTCCACTTGTTAGGAGAGGTGGAAATAACTGGTCATGCAGCAGTAACACAGCAGTTCTAGTTCACTGCCAGCCTGTTCTAGAGCATGGGGAAGAGGGAAAGCAGAAAAAATGGAAAGATGAGGTGGTGGAGAGGGGGAAATGTGAGTGAAAGAGTGTCTGAGGGCTTCTCCCTCTGCACCACCTCCTCAGAGCCCTCCTAAGACAGCCCAGTCTGGCAGTTCCAGCCGAACACATCCACTCAATGGAAAAAAGTTACTCACAGAAATGTTGTTTTCTTTCTTGAACATTGAATCTTTTGAAATCACAGCAAAGGCATTAATAGTATTTGTACGTATTTAAAAGTAATTTAATTATGAGGTCAAAAACTGCTGGCTACATCTGTCAGGCTTCCATGTACACAGTGTGATTAATCAACTATTTTTTTATTTTTACTTTTAACATCATTTTTTAATACTCAATAGGGGTCCATCGTGTTTGGCTCAACAGACCTGGAGCATTAAAGCAGAGGCTTTAGGCACTGAAGACTTTCTACATGAGGGGTTTTAAGAATTCTCTACCCCATACCCAAGGCCGTAGTTTATCCTTGCAGCCTCTGGGCTCAATTTGCCAAGAAGAAACACCAGGGAATGAAGTGGGAACAAGAAGGAAAAAGTGGCAATAGTTGGAGGGAAACCACATGGAGGAAGAAGGGAGCAAGTTCCTATTATTGTTACCTAAAGGCTCCATCTTTGTGGTCTCATGCAAAGACACTGAAAGCAGAGGGCAATGGGAAAATAGCAGTTTCTTTTTCTCTGGTCTTCAAAACCAAATGACATTATTTTCCTCTTGCATCTTGCACAAGGCCAGCAAAGCCCCTGAAGCTGGTGTGCATTCCACACTGTGTGTGCTGGTTAATCCAAAAGCATGTGATTGTGTGTCCCCAGGTCTGGTATGAATTACTGCAGAACAACATTCCTCATTTATGACCGCAGTCAAAACATTAAGGAGATTGAAATTTTCTTTTTAACATGCACTCAACTTTAGTAGACCCCTTCATAATCTTGTTTTGGAATGATTTTTTTTTTTTTTTGATTGTTAGCAACAGAACAAAGTTATCTGGAATATGTCTGTAGTAAGGTTGAGCCTCAATAGATTTTGAGATAAGACAGAATAATGACTTGTATTTGTATGGCGGCTCAAAGTGTTTCACAAATATTGATGAATTAAAGCCTCCTGACAGACTTCCAAGCAGGACAATGTTAACATCCCCTATTTGCAGATGGAACTGTAAACTCTGTCAAGCGATATTCAGAGATTAAATTATTTGCTTAGGGTCAGAAAGTCGCCACCAGCACTCTGGAGTCACACACTGCTCCCTCACCAAAACACACCGGTCACATCAGGATGGGCCACAGGCATAAACATCCAGAAACCCTGACTCCCCTCCATGAGGGAACCAGGGCATTTAAAGCCTACAAGAATGGAAGTTCTGCTCTTGTTCTTCCTCATTACACCCTATTTCATCTGCAAACACGAACAAAAAGTCAACAAGTACAACTTCAAATAAATAAATAAATCCCTGACTTTGGCCCGTTGATTGGCAGTTGGCTTTATTTGCACCCTCTGTGCTGGCATCAGGAGCACCCCATGATCTGCCCTTCCAGAGGATAAATGGATGTAAACTGGAAAAGTCTACAGCTCATAAGAGATAATGGCTTGTACCTTTAGTGTCTTAAAGCTCGGCACCTTTATGTCATAAATGATTCCTTGTCTAGCAATAACGGTATGTAACATCCTCCCAGGGAGAAAAAGGAGAAGAGGAAGGAAAAAAACCCACAGTGCCATTTGACTAAAAATGCAAAAACATCCACTGGATGCATTGCAGTGTCCAGCAAGTCTGAGTGATTCTGGGGTTTCCCTCAGCAGCTGACAAAAAACAAATAAAATCATATCAATGAGCAGGGCCCAGGGCATTTCCAGCACATCTGTGGTTCTTTGTTGGATGGATCTTGCCCATCTATTTTTACTTGGCATTGCCTCTGGTTACCTGTGCACATCCAGATGTGCTCACACCACTCTGCCCTGCTCTCTGCCTCAAAGAGACAAAGGATATTAAACCAGAGAGATGGGAACTCTGACCTTGGCAAAAGGTGCATAAGAGCCTTACAAAACTCACCTAAGAATAAACTTAAAAGCGACTGGTGGGAATCCAGCCTGCTATAAGCTGAAACCACGGGGGGAAACCAAACATCTGGGCCCCATGCAGTGTGAGTGGATGTGCATGTGCTGTTCCAGGCAATCCCTACAATCAGACATCCTACACGGAACACAGGGCAGTGCAGGAGCTATTGTGTGGCACTAATGGAACACACTGAGCAAAGAAACCCCAAAGGTTCCTCCAGACAAAACTCAGGAGAGACCCTGGCACAGTGTGCATTTCCATGATGTTTCCTACAGATTCCAGAACTCCAACCAATGCTCCCTCAGCCCCCACACAGCTGGGGCAGCACCCAGAACCACGTTTGCTCTGTTTGGGGGCAGTTACATGTAAATCTCTCCTAATTTTGAGTTGCCAGGGCAAAGTCACTGCTGAGAGACACCACAGAGCTTCCCCACTGCACAGCAGCAACAGATTGTCTCTCAGAATCACAGAACTACAGAATGGCTTGTGCTGGAAGGAACATTAAAGCTCCACTCATTCCAAGCCCCTGCATGGGCAAGGACACCTACACTAGACCAGGCTGCTCCAAGCCCCATCCAACCTGGCCTTGGACACTTCCAGGGATGGAGCAGAGTTTTGTGAAGGATCCTCAGTGCAGGAATCCCTTCCTCTGTCACACTGGTACTTTATGCTCGATCACAGACCCGGCTGCACTTTTGGACAGAAGCTGCAGATTTAAAACACTGCTTGCCTTTCATTCTGTGTGGGATTTTCTTTTCTTCTTTTTTAACTTAGCAAATGCTGCGATGTGCACTCTCATTTTTGATTTTAATAGCTAAAGATATGCACGCAAAAAGCATCCTAATTACTGCTTTCCTGGCAGACGCAGCCATTTCCTTGGGTTTTTATTGCCATTAGTTTTCCTCACCGATTTATCCTTAGCTACTCTCTCTGCATCTCCCTCGCCTCCCCTGAGCCCTTTCCTCCTCGCTTCTCAAGACTTGTCAGCACGCCTCCGATCCCCAGGAGAGATTGAAGGCCTTGTAAAACCCACTGCGCAAACAAGCATTCCTGTTCATTTATCACATTTAGCATGCGCACTTCCACACTCATCAAAACCGAGCCTGAGCTCGCTAAGTCATTTCCCTCTCCCAATTACAAATTAGTCCATTAGGCTGTCTGCAGTAGGCCCTCTGTTGCATCTTGGTAATGGCTTCTGAGATTTCCATCATAATCGTAATGGCTCCCTGTGCAGCCATGAGGGCAGATGGAGGCCGCTCGTGGGTAATGAGGTATCACACTACCAAAGGGCACAGCTCTGGGCTCATTATTTAGTCTTGGCTGCTTTGTGAAAACAACAACAAAGGTAAAATGCTGAAGGGAACACTTTAGCATATTAAATTAACACTTCTTGAAATTTCTCTCTGTAAACATGCCATATTTTTTCTTTATGAAACATCCCATGTGTCTGAGTGTGCGACGTGAGGGAGGAGGGAGGAGGGAAAAGGGACCAGAGATGGCGTGTGCTGCCACGTCCTCCCCGTGGGCAGAGCCTCTCCCTGCGGGCACTGAGCTGGGGAACACGGGGACAGTCCTGAGGAGCTTGGCTGGCACGGGCGGGCAGAGGGCTCGGCACACTTCCCTACAATCCACTCTGTGCACTCACATGGGAGCTGCTGAGCACTGACCACCTCAGGCTCAGTCTCCCCTGTCTGAGCTGTCTCTAAAGGCAGCATCTGCAAGGCGTGGATCTTCTGGGCAAGATCTGCAAGGGATGGATCTTCTGGGCAAGATCTGCAAGGGATGGATCTTCTGGGCAAGATCTGCAAGGGATGGATCTTCTGGGCAAGATCTGTAAGGGATGGATCTTCTGCAGAGGTGAACTGGGTGCACTCTCTGGGACCCACTGCCAGCACTGGGACTCAGCACTCTGGCTTGTCCCTTTCACAGGAGCAGCCAAGGCTGGATATTACTGAATACTTCCAAAGTTGTGATCATCCCTAATGAAGATGGCACCCTAAGAACAGCAGAGACAACCCTCTGCCCAGCTCCACCTCCACACACAGCAGCCCAGAGCCCTGGCATGGTGGGGCCGGCACGGCATCGCACACGGGCATCGAGGCACGTGGGGCCTGGCAGGCAGCTCATCTCAAAGAGAGAAGTAATGTTTAGGACAAGCAGGTTAAAATCAATATCAATTAGACACTCTTTGAACATTGCTGCTCTCTTTAGATTTTGTCTGTTGGATGTGAACTGTTGCTAATTTGACTTTGCTCCCAGTGGCACAATAGCGCTCAAGACACCAAATCCTACTGCGGGTGGGAGTTAGGGACAGTTAAGGGAGTTAGGGACAGTTAAGGTGAAGGCTCTCCCTTCTCACTGGAGCTGGGCTTAATTTGTTTCCCATGTCATTTTTTTCCACCCATCTGAGATCAGGAGACTATAAATAGGCAAGTGGTAAGGCCAGTGGCAGAGCTTAATGTGGGTGGGAGAGGAGACGAGGAACACGAGCGGGGAGGGGACGGGAAGTTTCTGTCCCTCTCCCTCACACAACTTGAATGGCATTACAAGAGTAAGTCTGCAGGAGAATGAAAATGTCATAAATGTCTTTATAGGTCTGGCACCTTGTGGAATTTGCCTAAATGTCAGCCAAGCATATCCAGGGAAGAGGCAAATCAATCTGTGCAGGGAGGGATTTTTGCACATCTCGCTTCTTTTGCAGGATGTATCCCTGCCTGTGACCGGAGAGCGGGAGCTGCAGCTCCCACTGGGGGAGGCAAAACCAACCCAAATACTTCAAGATACTTTCCTCAAGTCACTGAGCAGCAGCTCCTGTGCCCCTCTCTGAAGTCCTGGTGGCACCAGCCATGCTGTCTACACTGAAACACATTTCTAGATGGTAGATAGTGAGTGAATATTGAAAAACATGTTTCACATGTTTGGATAGGGGGAAAAAAAAAAAAAGGCAAGGCGGGCCAGTGATTCTGGCCTGAGATAAGAGGTGTGCAAATCCAAAGTTAGCAGGTGGATTGCCATCCAACTCTGCTTTGGTGAGCAGTAAAACACAAATTTATGAGCTGGGTTTTGTTAAAGTCGGATATGGATTTTTGAAAATGAAAAGGATGGATGGGAGGACGGCAGTGAGACATTTAATCAATGTCATAAAAATGTAACATTCATTGGTCTCCTAAAATGAAATTAATAATCTGTGTAGAAGTATCATTAGGAGATAAGTGACATTTTTAGGCTTTGATTTGTAACTTGTAACAAATCTTACTTCCACATATTTCAAACATTCTTAGTGATATCCATCTTTATTAAAACATACCAAAACCTTTTCACCTCAGCTAGAGTGGCCCATCAAGCATTTTTTCCCCAGCATAATATCCTTAAGTAAAAAGATACATTATCAGGCACAGACTTTGCAGTAATGAAGGCAGGAAGAGACATGCTCCATACCATATTCAAATTAAATCAGGGATTTCAATACTCCCTGATTATCAGGGAGTCTTGTCTTTCACTAATAAATTTCTCCTTCATCCCAGGCAGAGGCTTCCTAAGCTCTCTCTGAACTGATCAGACATTTCATTGTGTGCAGGAGGGCAAGGATAAGGTGTGTGCATGCAGGGAGGAGGAATGTGGGGCGGGGGATACAAAATTAGGTGAGCCTGCTCGATAAATGATTGGAGATATCACATGGAAAGGCACCTTACAGGAACACAATTCTGCTTCACATGCCCTGCTGAATTCAGAAGGATTTGGGGGAAGGAGTAGCTAATGCACAGAGGCTTATTCTCCTTACATTTAACATCAAGGCATTTTGCATCAAAATATTTTCATACATTTTAATGGAGCTACCTTTGATTTGCTCCAGCTGAGGGAAGAAGCCAGAGTCCAGGGCATGGATTATTAGCACAGACAGGAAGGGAGGTGACACCCTTCCTCTCCCCTCCCCTTGCCTTTCTAAATTTAAGGCCCAGAAGAGCACCAGGAAAGATTTATCTTTCTCTTAATTAACAACAGAATCACAATCAACTCGTGCATCTGGGAGAGTTTGCATCTTTTCTTCGTGGATCCTTGTCAAACACATTCTAATTAAGCTGTTTCTGTTTTCATTGTGGACCAAGAGGAGGCTGACGGCAGGGAAAAGTTGGTGAGAGTTATCACTGCACACGTTCAGAAGTTGCAGAGATAAAGGACAGGCCCCATGTTGTGGCTGTGACAACAGCAACAGAGAGGGTCCCTGCTGAGAGCCACGTGCTGGAGCCTGGCACATCGTCCTTGCCTCAAAGAGAATACAGGATGAACAGGAAAGGGAGATAAAGGAGGGATCACAATCCTATCTGCACATGGAAACTGAGGCACGGAGAGATGTGATTCTCTGCCCAGTACCACAAAGCTGCTCTACATCAAAATCGAGTGGTACACCTAATTCTCCAAAGTCCCAGTTAAGTGCCTTAATCAAAAACTGCTTCAGGGCCTAGAGAGAATTGTCCTGTATATTAATTATCCTTTACATTTGAAGAGTCACTAGGAAAGTGCTCTTGTTTTTACTTCTAGGCCAACTTCCAAAGGGTCCCACTTAATAAAACATTCAAAACTTCACAAGGGATTTCTGGCCAATTTTGTTACCACCTTTGATTCTAATTCTGTTATCCCATAACTGCTCAAGCACGTGAGAAAAGGACACATTTCTTTTATTTATAGATCTGAATCTGTATAAATTTAGTATCCAAGTCTGAGGGAATTGGGTGACACTGTTACACTGCACTGATGTCCTGCTCTCAACAGCCCCACTTGGATTCAAACCAACAATTTCAAATAAAATGTCAGATAATATACAACATCACAGGAACCATCTGACTGTTCCCAAATATCAAGGTGATATTATTACACATGTCCAAGGGCTTTGGGCTCCCTAATTTCACTGAGAAACTCAGGCTGCAGGTTTGGCCCTGTCCAAGGCTAGGAGCTGGATTTGGATGATCCCTGGGGGCCTCTTCCAATTCAGGATATTCTGTGATTCTTAGACTGTCTGTGTCCTTCAGAGCTGCTGCCTGGGCTCACCTGGCCACGCCAGGAATGTCACAGAACCGACTGCAAACAGACACTCACCAGTTCCAGAATGTCACAGAGGGCAGGCAGCTGCCCTGCCTCCTTCCCCACCTCTGAAGTTCCCCCTATTGACAGGTATTGAATACAATGACTCAGTAAATCCCCTTTTATCCCCTTATTGTCATTTTTGCCTACCTTGCTTTCCACCAAAATTATTTACTGAAAGAAAAACACAAAGGCCCCTCCCTTTCCGAAGGTTAGGTCTTTGCTCAAGCCCACAGATTTTAACCTCATAAATATTCCCAGCTATAAGATCTTATTAAGAAGGTATGTCTCCCAAGAGCATAAAACCATCAAGCTGTAAATTTTATTTAATTTCCCATGAGATTTCCTAGCCTCATACATATAATTAGAGTGCAGTATAGAGCACTTTTTGTGTTTTGTCAATAAATCACTAGGGAACAATCAACGTTTAAGAGGACAAGCTTTAATGATTTTTCAGACCCCTAAGCAATCATGCCTGCTACAGTGGCAAGCTGGTCTTTAACTTTCTCTAACTAGGATTGTGGACTGTAATGTTAGAGAGGGTCCCAAACACTTAATCCTATTAGACTCCGCAGCCCAGACAATCATAGCTTATACCCCAGGGACATATTGATTTTGATTTGGTTGACAGATAAGACCAGCCAAGCTACTGTAGGCTATGCTTTATTAAGTGTTTACAAATTAAATATCTTAAGGTCCGTAACAAGCACAGCTCTGCAGCACAGGCAGCTGCAGGTCTGCAATTACCTGTGCAGCTGGACAGGGGATGACTGCCCATCAATCACCCAGGGCACAGCTCACAGCATCAGGAGCATCCCGTGCTCCAGAGGCCCCAGCCCGCTCCTCATCCAGGAGGACACAGGGCCTCTGATCTCCATTTCAGCACAGCCTCTGAGGGGCTGAGATCCTCCTGCAAGACCTTGGCAAAACATCCCAGGAATGTGTCTGTCAGGGGGAACTCATCAGGGTGTTTTTCAGCGCTGAGCCATGACATAAACTCTGTCATGTTTTTAAAAAGCCACCACTCACCTGACTTATTTTGCCCTTTCTATGCTTTATCTTAACTGTCAAACTGAGCATCATTTCCACACTGCTGCCACAGCCTGTATTTCTTCTGTCTCACTCATCCTGCCTGGGTACTCTGGGAAGTTCCCCCCTGCACAGTGTAGACAAAGACAAACCATCCTTTCACATGCACACTGTCTGGGACTTTTGGAAAGACAATCCCACTCTGTTAAAAAGAAGGAAAAAAAAAAAAAAGAAGCAGATATTGGAGATGATTTAAAGAAAAAAATGCGAACAATAAAATCCTTTCTTGCATGCAAACCATAAAATAACTTTTACACCTGGGAGAGCTGAATGAGTATATTTGTGATTTGGCATTATTTTACCCTTGACTTTGCACGGATGTCAATGACAGGAGGAGAAAAATAGCTGCAGAGAATTGGATGCAAAGAATTCATAAATTTACTGAAAGGAAATATCTGAAAAAGAGGAATTGCCTTCCCCAGCCACGCAGTGCCTGGCACTACACACAACTCCTTGGGTCAACAGCCAGGACGGCGTTTCTGTCCCCTGAATTACCCTTGTGATCTCAAGTGGAAACCAGCTCTCAGGCACTGAATGCACATTAAACACTCGAGCTTTTCGTCGTATAATTTGATAATCACACCAACTACACTATCAGGCAAGAGTCTCCCAAGTACTTTAAATATGTTAATGAAGCAAGATTTTATCTATAGACTTATACAGCTTGCACAAATCTATAAATAGGCTTATCTCAGAGTTATTGCTGTTATAAATTAATTATGGAAATGTCAACCAAATCAGGTACATGCCAAAGGAGTAATGGGGAGAGCAATGATTTGCAACAGAAGATTCAGATAGTGGGTGACCTGCATGAAGGGTTCACAGCCCCTGGCAGCAGTCCAGGGGCTTCAGGGGAATTTAACCTTGAAGAATACACTTAAAATTGGTTTTCATATGAGTAATTGACAGTGGCTGGAGAAGTGGACTGAGTTAGGGAAGAGTTATTGCGCTGTTTTCTGGTAGGATCTCATCCCTTAAGCCACAAATGTTTCTTTTTAGGCACTGGGGGCTGCAGAGTAAAGGGTTTGGGGTTTTCTGGGGGAGGAAAGGTGAGGAAATGGAGATGAGGGGCCTTGGGAAAAAAATTACTTTTTTCGCACTTATATTTGAATTTTTTTTTTTTTTTTTTTTTTTACCTAGGGACAACAACAAAAGTATGTCACTCCTGAATATTGTAAAAAATTTCAAATGTGCACCTGACCCAAACTGCACTCCAAAAAAGGATGAAAGATCCATCAGGGCACAACAGCTACTCGGGTCCTAAATGCCATATTACTTTCATTTATTCTTTATAGAGCAATTGGACCTATGAACTCTGGCTCTGAATAAGGACTCTTACTATATCAGCTGCTCCACAACCTGAACAAAAGCTCACACATGTCCAAAACATCCGGAATTCAAAAAGGAAGTATTCTTCATTTTACATAGTTAATGCCTATTATCCTTTTATTTATCCAGAAGACAGCTTTAGAATATTTTTATTTCAGCTTTTGTCATTCTTATAATAGGTTGATATCATTGTTGAGGCACTGATAAAGAAGAAAATAGGACATTAGTGAATTAAATACCACATTACAATGTGCCAGCAGTGCTGGAGCTGAAGGATGTTAAAACTCTATGTATATTGTGTCAGTTCAGAAAGATCAATGCAAAAAGCTGTTGACTATATATATAGATTTAAAAAAAATAAAAAAAAGAAAACACTATTTTGACAGTGATTGGCACTGAAAGAGTTTGAGTCTCCAGTCCTGTTCTGCTGCAGCCAATGTAAAGTTCTTACAGAACTCATCCCAAAGAGCTTGCAAACCCCCCAGTGTCCTTCACTAGGAATTGAGATATTACTCTGGGTAGCAGAATTCTGTCTGCCAGCTAGGATCCACTTCTGTGTGACTGAAACACAGATAAACCGGTGAAAGAGGCTGCTTCTAGAATATCAACTAATCTCAGGGTGCTTGTAAATTCTTTATTCTTGTGGCTACATCAATATAAATGGATTAAAATGCTTTCTATTGCCTGCTAGGACACGGTGCTTTAGCTGGTCAAATATAGATCTGATTGTAATGATCTGTGGGCTAAATATTACAGCTCTCTGCCCTTAAACGTGAGCTGCAGAGAGAGGCCAACACTGGTAACCAGATCCACCCTTTGTCAGCTGGGTTTGTGTCTCACACCTGAGCCCACTTCAAATACCTGGGGCCAATCCCAGTCCCAGACTGGGAGACTCGAGATGCTCCCCAGAATTATCAAACTGTTCAAGGATTTCTTGCTCTCCGCTGGAGGAAAGCCCTGCCAAGCAGGCAGAACCCCCCACACCATCAGGGTTAGTTCTGGGAGAAAGGGACTGGGATTCCCTGTGTAACCACCACAGTGCCACAGTTCCAAGTGGGAAGACAAAATGCTCACAGACCTGATTATCTCCCTCAGTCTCAGGATATTCTGGGCTGGGAGGGACCCACAAGGATCACTGAGTCCAGTTCTTTAGTGAATATTCTGTCTGGGGATCGAAGCTGTGACCTTGGTATCATTGGCACTTTTTTCTAATCAACTGAGCTGAAAAAAAGAGTTTTCTTTTGCTGTTTTCCTATTTTAAGCCTTGTTTGCATTCACACATTTCTGCTTTCTCTGTCATCAGTCACAGAATATTCTGAGCTGGAAGGGACCCACAAGGATCACCAAGTCCAACTCTTAAGCAAACAGCACATTCTGGGACTGAACCTGCAACCTTGGCATTTTAGCACCATGCTTTGACCAGCTGAACTAACCTCAGGGTCTAATCTCAAAGCAAAATATCATGGATTTTCTTCCTCTTATTTCTAATGAAGACATGGATGGTAAGACATGAAAGAAAAATTGTGAATGGAGTAAGGATTGTGCCACAGGCCAGGATGCAGAAAGGATAAAGTCATCAAGAAGCCTTTTATGGCCTATTTCCATTTGGGTGGATTTCTCTTGGGTGCCACAGGAGCAGCACAGCACCTGCACACTGTTTAAATACAGGTTCAACCTCAGAACTCTGGTGGAAACAACATTTAAGTGGTGCTCAGGTTCCCTTTTGGCTCTGCACTGAAAGAACTTCAACCATACCCTGCTCCTGCCCTTGGAAGACACAAGCTCCATACTCTGGTTTAAATGCTACACAAGAGCAGGGAACATGTTGTGAAGTTCTGCCCTGCAGCATCTGCTACTAGTCCTTTCCATAAAAATTAAAAGCTGTATTATAGACATTGAATTCATATCTCCTCCCTGCTTAATAGACAGATAATGGACTCAAATTCTCAGCGAAAAAGTCACAGCAGGAGGCAATTTTCTACAGATGAAGTTTAGTTCTAAGGATCTTTATAAAATGCTTAATATCTCCTGAAAAGCAACTTACAGATTTATAAATACACCTACTCATCTCCCTGCAATGGGGGGTTGCACACCACAGCTCCAGTCAAACTCAAACAAAATCTGTATAAAGCTTGTGTGGTTCCCCCAGTGACAGTGTGGGATGCATGGAATTAAGCAAGTGACCTCTGGTGTCCTTGTTTTACACAGCATATGGTCAAACCCTTCATTCAACCTCTGCACATTTCTTTTCCCAGGGAGCCTACAAGTCTTTAAATAAAACTGCAAAATATTTGTGTGCTTCACAAGAGGTGTCACCCCCGTGATACGTGTGGCTCTCAAATGCATTCCCAGTTCCCAGCAGTGCAAAGGATTTGTGGATGACAGCAGGGAAGGCAGCACCACACTGTCCTGTGACCATTTTCCATCACCTCCTGCCACAGACATGTGGTGCAGGTTCCAACTCGTTGCTGTCCTGGCAGCTGGGGGGTTGTACCCTTGTGGAAATCATTTAGGGAACAACGGGTGATGTGAGTTTCAAGGAGTCTGGAAATACTGATTAAAATACCACCTCTTACTCATGATTTCCCCATTTACTGCTCCTAAAATTTTAACTAGGTTGAACTGGGCAGACATGTCAGTGGAGAGAGTGTGTGGAGACTGACTGTGCTCTGTTCTCCACGACCTGCTCACAACTACTGCTCATAAACAGCACAGGGATTTCTGCATATGCAGCTCTGGGGCCAGGCCATTAGGGCTTATCCAACACAGGCTAATGAGTACTCTGGTTACATCCTGGAATTCATAAAACTTTTGGAAGTGTTATATTGGTCTTGTAAAAGTGGGATATGTGTGTGTAGTGTACTCTGAAGACATCTAAATGTGAAGTATTTCACAGGAGGCTGTGGAAAAAGCTTGTCTTACCCCTGTGTTTTGGCATCAAACACAATGGATGGATAATGGGAAGCAGAGGAGCACAGGCCTGGGCACCAAGGCCCCCAAACCATATCAAAACAAGGGATCAGCATGGGGACAGGAAGAGTGAACTTCATTACAACAAATCCCACGGACAGCACAAACCTTACACCCAGCAGAGAGGGGAGGAAACAGTGGAGCTTGATTTGTGATATCCGAGTGCTTCCAGGTCCTGATCCAAACCCACTGAAAAGAAAGATTTCACTGGGCTTCAGATCACATTTTGAGCATGCACAACTAGGCTTGTGCTGTTTGGGGACATAATGAAGGATTAACTTTGCTACTGACCTGGCTGATGGAGAGCAAGGAATGACCCGGTATCTCCTTCAGACTGAGGCCTGAATGAACAGTGGTCAAAGACTTCTGAAAAGTAAAGGAGTTTTCTTTTCCATATGTTAAGGTAAGGGAAGATCACATGGACTTTTATCCAAAGTAGGAGAGGATTAAATCCCTTTTATTCTTTTCAGAAAACTACAGGTCAAATGTATTTCCCTTATGGCTCTAGACTAGCAAGAAAAATGCAATGAATAAACATGAAATGTGGAAAGAGGGAAGAGTCCATTGCACCACAGTAAATGAGGTGACTTAAACCTGGTATTTTCCATTAAAAACACACTTTTACCATCTCTGAGAAAATGCAGTTCACTATCATTCAGATCTTACCAGCAGCTCTAAAGGAATAAAGGATCATCTGCCTTGAAATTAAATAAGGACGGTTCTGAGGCAGAAAAAGAGTCCAAGGATGATGAGACAGAGTTCAGCCAATCCACCATCAAGCCTATCCCTGAGGATGGACTCTGTCTCTAGGCACATGCAGACATCCTGGAAATGTAAGAAGATCCATTTGATCCTCAACAGGTTCATAAAGCCATTTTATTCCCTTTATTCCCCCAAAAGCCACAGACAGTGCTGTGCTGCAACTGGCCAGCCATGTTCTAATTAAGCAGTGGTAGTTTCAGCACAGACTATTTCCTGGGGATTAATGACCGACAGAGAGGCAGTTGATGATCTGGGGCCCATTAATGCCAGTTAGTCATTAATCCCCAGCCATACCCTGCATCCAAGTCATTACAGATATTATTAGACCGGGGTACAGATTTGTTCTGTGGATGCCTGTTATTGGTTTGAGTGCCTGCCATGGCTGTTGCTGGGCTTTGCTCCTGTTTATAAGCTGAGGGACTGCTGGGAGGAAGCAACATTTCTGATTATGAAGGTTTAAGCCTCAGAACACCAAACTTCCTCTCTGAGTTCAGATAAGCCCCCTAATCTCTCTGCAACTAAATTACATCACCTTGAAAGGGAAAAAAAGGATTACCTATTTACAGGAGATGCAAATAAATCGTCAGAAATGCACACTTCCACTTGTCAGAGAATGGTAAACACTGTTTACCAGCCTCACGCTTTGCTCCAGAAATTATTAAATAATAATAATAATATTAATAATAATAATTTTAAAAATTTTAATAATTTTTTAAAAAGACAAAAAAAAAAAAAAAAAAAAAAAGATGAGAAGAAGAGATGGCTGAAGGCCAGTAACACAGGGTGAGATGCAGAGCAGCCTCTGGGGCTTGTCACCCTCTGTGCCACACAGACCAGTCGAGATTATCCTCCCCCAGTGCTGGTGAGGCAGAATCAGCCTGCGAAGCACATGGAAGAGCAGTGGGTTGCAGGATGCTCCAGAAGCACTTGGCAGTATCCCTTTGGATGAAGCACTCATGGGATGTCCCAGCTTGAGCCTTCTGGTCCCTTTGCTGCTGCAAACCCCCTCTCTGGAATGAGGAGTTAATTAGTGCCAGGTGGTTTATGCTCACTGCAGGTTTTGTGGCACCTTCCACAAGAACATCAAGGGCAGTGGCAAGTTCCAGCTAATTGGTCTGGTTGTATAAAGTTGATATTGCTATTAATTCTACTACTGTTGCTGCTAATGTCCAACAGACACAGCCCCTCCATGCTCTGAATCACATCCTTGTCTCCTGTTGCCTATTAATATCCTCTGCATATGTGACACTGCCTGTTGGAGGAGGCTGTCACTCCTTTTTTACTCACTTGCCTTTCCCTGTCACTGGAGAATATATTCTTTGCTGTTAAAATCCCAACAATAATCCAGGTTACACATTCTCTAGGCAATCCTAAGTGGACCAGACAGACACAGGTGGAAGAGAAGGAAGAACTAGCAACCATTTTATGTCTTTGAGCACGTGTAATAAAAATATCTATTAACTCTAGCACATAGGTCAGATTTACTTTAATTACAATATTGGAAGGAGGAACACCTGAAAGAGCAGTGTCACATATGAGATCAGGCTCCCCCTGCACCCAGGACTGTGATGTACCAGAGATCAATGCAACACTGCAGATGGGGGCACTGTTCTGATCCATCAGCCAAATCCACGTGAGAGCAGGTAATAAGTTGCAGAGGTATAAATTGCCCCCAGCAGTCTGGTATGCAGACAGGTTCACCTCACATAAGAATACTTGCAGTAGTAAAAAAAATAAAATCCAATTAGTGTCTAAAAATCCCAAGACATGATACTACTTGGGGAAAGAAAAAAAATAGGGGAAAAAATCCCCTCTAAGGCTTGATACCTTGACAACCAACAGGTAATATTTTGCTTTTATTGTCTACAAAGTAATGAGAAAGTGAGAAGAGCTGTGAGTGTGGGTGTTAGAGGGAGCTGCTTTACAGCAGGAGTAAGGCACTTCAGGGTGCAGTAGGATTTACCCTCCTCATTTAAGGTCTCCCATTGCTTGTTGGTGCCAACCACTGCCAGCTCCTCCTCTGGACCAGGCGAGTCACCAGGGAGCTGGTTCTCTGCCCAGCACCCACCATGTGCTGCAAGCCAGTGCTTCAGGGCAGGGAAAAATCCCACACACAGCTCCTACCACAGAGGAGCAGCTGCAGAGTTCTCATGGGAATTTCCTCCTGGACCCTCTCTGAGGAGCAGTTTATTCCCAGTTCATTATTAATCTTCCATCTGTCATGTCCAGGAGAGCTGGGGTGTGCTGTGCTGGCTGGAGAGTGATAATAACTTCTCCCAGTGCAGGTGGCAGCTGATGGAGCTGCCCCACTCAGTCCCTTTGGATTCACCTGGCAAGTTTCACCCACAGGATGTCTTGGGGGATGTTTTGGCCTAACAGGGCTCATAGCAGAGCATTCCTGCTGCAAAATCAGATGTCAAGAGATGTTTTTTTCAAATACACCACAGGTACAAACAAGAGAATGCTTCCCCTCTGCTGGTCCCTGTGCCACACATGTCATATGGGTGTCAGTAGGACCCCAGCTCTGCACTCCACCACCTTTTCCATGACCCAAATAATCTGTTCTTCAGAGCCCCATGAGAGCTGCTGGGGCCACAGCCCAAGGGCTGCAGGGCCATGCTCAGTATGGAGCAAAGCTGGGGGGAGGTTTCCTATTTTATTCCCTCAGGGTCTCACAGAGATCGAAGCTTTCAGGAGGAAGAGACAGAAAGGAGAAAAGAGGAATTTCAAACCACCTTCAGAGATTTGGAAAGTGACCTTTCTGTACACACCTCAAGCACATTTCACCTTGACTTCCTTCAGCTCATCAGCTGAACTGGAGAAGAGGAGATTGAGGTCAGACCTCACTGGGATCTGCAGCTCCTCCTGAGGGGCAGCTCCAATCTCTGCTCTCTGGGAGCAGGGACAGCCCCCAGGGAATGGCTGGAGCTGTGTCAGGGCAGGCTCAGGGTGGATCTCAGCTAAAGGTTCTTCCCCCAGAGGGTGGTTGGCACTGAACAGGCTCCCCAGGGCAGTGGGCACAGCCCCAAGGCTGCCAGAGCTGCAGGAGGGTTTGGACAATGCTCTCAGGGACAGGGTGGGATTGTTGGGATGTGTGTGCAGGGCTGAGGGGTTGGACTGATGATCCTTGTGGTTCCTTCCAACTCAGGACATTCTGGGATGCTGTGAGTCATAGAGTAAGTGCTAGGTCTGACATCTAATCCTGATGCATGTATACACAACATCAAGCTTAAATCAGAAGTTTTTGCTTGTGCCTACATTTTAGATTACTCTGAACAGGACAGCCAGCCAGCCACCTGCAGCACCAGGAGTCTTTGAAAAACAAACAATTCCTGTGAGGTTTTTGCCTTCATTGCTTTAGTGAAAAGGACAGAAGAAATCCTAGGATAGCTTTTTGCTCCCTGCTCCCAGCAGACACCCATCAATGAGAGAGTCACCTTCTCCCTGCAAACAGAGGCCATGGAGCAGAGGCTCGTGGGGGATGCACACCCTGGCACAGCAGAGTGTCATGGGGAGGAGAGGAGGGACCTGACTGAGTCTGGGTGTATCACAGAAGGCAGTGAGAGGGAGGGGTGGCCTGAATCTACCAGGGCAAGGGATCACAAAATCACAGAATCTGCTGAGGGACCCCCAAGGATCCTGGAGTCCAACCCTCAGCCCTGCACAGCCCCAGCCCCAAGAGTCCCCCCCTGTGCCCCAGAGGATCATCCAAACCCTCCTGCAGCTCTGGCAGCCTTGGGGCTGTGCCCACTGCCCTGGGGAGCCTGTTCAGTGCCAACCACCCTCTGGGGGAAGAACCTTTAGCTGAGATCCACCCTGAGCCTGCCCTGACACAGCTCCAGCCATTCCCTGGGGGCTGTCCCTGCTCCCCCCAGAGCAGAGCTCAGTCCTGCCCCTCCTCTGCCCCTGCCCAGGCAGTTGGGACTGCAGGGAGGTCTCCCCTCAGTCTCTGTGCCTGGTATCTCACAGCCCCAACCCCTCCACGGGCCCTGCTGCACGGAGGGCACCCAGATCACCCCTGGGAAGGGTTTGATTTCCAGGGGTGAAACACCCTGGGGACAAGCAAAACATACACCAGGGAAACAGCCTCTTTGGAAGACAACTGTCATTAGCAGCTGAGTTGCCTCACCTCTGCCCTTTGCAGGAGAGAAAGAAATTATTCCCAGGAGCATCTCCGTGGAGCGGAGCCTGTGGCACATTCCATCTCATGCGTATCTTGTTTATTCTAAGTGGAGCTACAAATCTGTCGAGTGAGCATTTTGTTTTGATTAAAAATTAATAGCTGCTTTTGACCCAGGTGGATTAATTTCACTTTCACTGAGTATCAAGTTAATTGACACAAACTACTGTCAGGTGAAAGAACCAATTAACAAACTGTGAGGAGGACTCCTCTCCCCCTCCCTTCTTCACTCCCCCAAATGTTGTTTTGACTGAAGGTGTTTTTTTTTCCTTTAATAGAAAAATTTTATCTCAGCAGAATGAGATTAATTACTTTACAAACAGAGGAACAAAAGGAAGCAGAGGGTGGGGTGCTCCCTCCCTCAGTGCCCAGAGTGCACGGGCAGAGGAGGGCTAGGGAAGGGCCCTGCTCCTGCCTTGCCCAGGCTTGTTCTCACCAATTAACTGCCACTTCCAAGATTATCAGTCATCGGGGCTTGGAGGTGGCTGGGGTTTATTGCAGTTTGGCAGAGGGCTTTGCTGAGGTGCCCAGAACGTGCCAGGGAGGTCATTTGAACATGAGCAGGCAGGACCCACCCAGAGCGTGGGGCAGCACAAGCCACACAAACCCCTCCCCTTGCCAGATTTTACATTTAAATCACAAGTTTTCTATAGCAAGGCATTAAGAATAGCAGCATGTAGCAGCCTAGGAAAATCCAAGCAGTTCCTTATTTAATGCCTGTGCAATGTAAGCCAGCCCAGCCCTTGCTGGTTGAGCTCTAGGAATTGTTTTCCAGAGCCTGGAACAAGGACTGGTGGTCTGGTAGGGGGGGCTGGCACAGGGGCTGGTGCTTGGCCAGTGTTCCAAGCAGCCACACATGACCTGTATCAGAGAAGTGGACACATGTTTTCCAGTTTTCAGGTTGTCAGAACAGCTGTTGGGAAATCAGAGGTACATTTTCCATAAGCAAAGTGACTTACACGTCCAAGTATCATTTTCAAACTGTCTTGTGCTAGAGAAGGTAAAACCCTGCAGGAAGGAGGAGGCATAAAAAGCATGTTGGGTATGCAATTCCTATTAAAAACAAAACTAGTAGGCTGCCTGATTTGCTTATGCCCTTCTAGAAATCCTGTAAGAAGCATATTTACATCTCCAGGCATCCAAATGCCACCTACAGATCTTGTCCTTCGGAATTCATGTGATTTGGACATCTAAACATCGTATGCCTATTAAAAAAATTAAATATAGTCTCCTAGATTGTCTGACTGGGTTTAAAAATCCATTCCAATCTGCTAACACTGTGGCTTAAGTTTTATTATAGAAGTTGCTTAACTAGGCAAATATTTTCAGTTATATATATTTTCCTTTACTTACAGAACTCATAGCACTTCATTTATCCTCCTGAGACTGTTTGTTCAAATCATTCTTTTACATCCTTAGCCACTATTCTACCCCAGGGACCAGCTACAAGCTTTTCCCATTATTAATTTTTTATTCAAAGAAACAGCTAGAAAATCCATTAAGGGGGAGGAGAAGGAGAAAGGGAGGAAAGGAGAAAGAGAAAAGGAGAGAGAGGAGAAAAGTGGACAGGAAGAGGTTGTGCCCAGACCACAGAAGACAGCTGACCTCCTTCACTGGGACCTTGTCTACTCTCTTGCACATCTGAAAACCTTTCCCAAATGCTCTGTTTTCCCCACCTGGTACTGATCTGC
Organism: Pyrocephalus nanus; assembly: GCA_038380795.1. NCBI lineage: Eukaryota > Metazoa > Chordata > Aves > Passeriformes > Tyrannidae > Pyrocephalus > Pyrocephalus nanus. The sequence continues at coordinate 9,606,226 of CM076281.1, forward strand.
ACTGTTGCAGAAGGGAGAAGACCAGTCTTGGTCTCTGCAAAGGGAAAGCACCATTCACACACTGCAGGACAATCCCCCAGCACTGGCTGTGAGCTCCTCAGACACACAGATCTTGAGTATAGATATATGAACACAATGAGAAGACTAAATGAAACATCTAAACAAAGGTGTGAAATACCTACAGCAGAGACAGAAAGGGTTTGCAGTAAGGTAAAATGGGAGCATGCAAAAGTTCCCCAGCCCAGAGGAGGCCTGGCTGCCCCAGCCTTTGTGTAGCACCATCAATTCATTAGCAGAGCTGTGCCTGAAAACCCTGTCACTGCACAACGTGTGCCCACTCATTACCTGTGGGCTTCAAGTGATCATCTGCTGGTGAAGAACTACAAACACACCTGGCTGCTCTGCCACGCAGAGAACCAAAAGAAAATGAGAGGAGGAAATTGCAATTCAATTCAGTGCATATGGAGAATAAAGAGCCATCGTTTCATATGCCCTGGCTTATCCTTCCCTTTGGTTTATGTTAAAAATATACAGTATTAGCTGCTCTTTCCTCTTGGGAAATGAGCAGCATAGGTAATGGAAACCAATAAAGAACTGTCATGTGTTACTGCAATCTATCTACATTTAGGTGATTCCTGTTCTGTCCCACATCTGACCAAGGGGGAAAAGCAATTGTTCAAATGAAACCAGGTGACAAATCCTCTCAATCATTTCTTCCCTTCATGTCTTCACAATCAGAACACTGAGCTGAAAAGCCACAAAGATACCTCAGCATTAAGCAGTTCAACACTCCTGGGAAATGCTTAACATAAAGTAACAACCCCACAAAGAATCCCACGTTTCTGGCAGGACATCACACAAGATGTGGCTGGTACTGAATGCTCAGAGATACACACAAACCCAGCTGCAGATAGATTTGCCACAGCATAGCCCTTCTTATGACAGACCACAGTGGTTACACTCCCATCACCTTCTCTTAGCCTTTCAGACTACAGGTGATTTGTGTCAGAATTTGCAAGAAGGGGTAAGATGCTGGATTTGTCAGGAGCAGGACCAGAAGAGATTTGGTCTGCCAGGGAGAAGTACAGTTCATGAGATGGACTGCAGGTTTTACTTCTCCTGCCCATCAGGGCCTCTTCCCTGTTAACTGTCCTGACACCTGAGCAAGGGCACTGAGGTGATTTTTAACCCCAGATATAAAAATGGAGTGAGAACAAACATGCCCAGGTTTTCAATCAGGTTTTATCCAGCAAGCCTGGCAGTGTGACCTGAACTATGGTTGTCCAAGGGACACAAATGACACAGCCCTGGCAATTCAGATTTCAGGAGCTCCTCCACTGACTGCAAACTAAAGGAAAGGGTCAGCTCCATTTAGCACTGACTTCTGTCTTCATTTCATGCTCAGAGGATGCACCCAGGCAAGAGCCCCAGCTGATGCAAATCAAGAAAGCTCAGAAGTAATCAGTGTTGGACTGATTTATAACAACTGCAAGTGTAGCCCCTCACAAGGTCAATATTAGCAAAAGAAAGGAGGGAATGTCATGGTACTTGCTGTGGATTTTGAAATAAGACACTCTGCAGTGGGGGAAGGAGCATCTTACATGGGAATCTTTCATTAGGCTTTTGTGGTGGTGGGGAATCACACACATTAGAACATGAATCTGTAACTAATTAAAGAAATTAATTAAATAGCTCTTCAAAATGTGCTTCCTCTTGAATTCTTCTTTTCCTGCTTCACTGTTTCATTGTTCTTCATGTCCTTAGAAATTTATCCAAGTCCTGTAGGCAGCAATCAGTTAAAGAACCCTGTGATGGCTTATTGCTAAACATATTGCTGGGGCCTTTTTCCTTTCAGCTCTCTTACTAAATTGATATTTCTGTACTTGTGAAAATGTGCTTAGTAGTTTTATTACACAGTCATTTCTTCAAGAAGGTATCTGTCACTACAACTGGTTCTCAATCGGCACTGAAATTAATTATTTCCATCCCCCCTCAATTATTCACCACATTTACTGAAATCTAGAAAAGTGCAGTAGCTGGTCATTATCTGAAGGAGAAAAAAGGCTTTAACAATATCTACAGATAAGCACAAATGCCTCCTGCTAGAGAAATCTCTTCCTAACCAGTTCTTGATACCTCAGGTAAATGGAATCACTTGTCTGATTAGCTGTGGCCTGGAATCTTTTTCTGCTGCTGAGTCCTGAGTAAGCAGTCACATGGAAAAGCACTGAAGTTCTTAAATGAGAATCTCCAGGAAGCCTCATTTCATTGATTTGCTTCACTTAGATGGCAGAGGTGAAACTATCCGAGGTGCCACAGAGAAATTAATGATGATCCACAACTTACCTGGCCAGCTGAGCTATTGCAATGGCCAGATTCCAGCCTGGATGGCACAGACAATATTCCTTCTGCAGTATCCACCTCACTCCTCTCTGCTCAAGTGTTCCAGAACACAGTTTAGCTGAGGTGAACGTGTGAAATGAGTTTCTTTGTTTTACGGTACAAATTCTTCAGATGAGATTGAAGCCAAACCCCAGCTTGCTTTGATGTGTATTTTTCCTGGGTATGCAGACTACAGTTTATAGGTGATAACAGACATTTGAGATTAAAAGAACATGGAAAACACAGAGATGACTACAGTCTGTATTTTGCTTTCATGCTATATCCCAGCTTTCCAACTTAAAAACCAGACAAACAAAAAGCCCCAACCACCACAACAGTTTTTGCCACTCTGTTTGTAGTTATTGGCAGTGGTGAAAGTATGAGATCACACCTATAAAATTGTTCTCCCTCACCTGGAAGCAGATTGGCACCTTTGTCATTTCAGAGATCCACTTCCTGTTAATAAAAAGGCAATTTCTTTGGATAACAAAGCCAGAGACTACTGGCAGTAAGCCAGGAAGCTTAAAGAGAAACCTTGAATTCTGCAAACATAATAGACAAGGGACTGAGCTTAAGAAAAGATTTCATCTATCAGCTAACAAGAGGCTGGGGTCATGAAGGAGGGTATTCTTTATAATTGAGAGACCAAGCTAAAAGCCTTAAAAATTGAACGAGGAAACACTGGCTGGAATGTTCTCCCTGTGTAATAGAGGCTGAGGCTTCCAGAAGGTTTTTCATTCCTCCTGACAGTCTGACAGAACTGTGGAACACAGAAGTTTAGCAGTGTGGGCAGGTTAAATTACACCAGGCAGGAGAAATCATTTCAATGTGAATTGAAGCGTTTACTCTTGTCCACTTCCAGCTCCAGCTTGTTATTCTCTCTGTTTTCCCATTGCTTCATGTTTTTAACTGAAAAGCTTCATTTTAAAGTGGATGTTTTACAAGGGGGTGCTTTGGTTCTAGGATTTACTGTTTACTCACAAAATATCCTTAACACACTACTAAAGTGTGACTTGGTTCCTGCTCATCTATTAATTTTCTATGTATTTTTTCTGTATATTCTATGTATTTTTCTTTAATGTGTTTACCTGGTATGGCAAATACTGTGGTAAACAGATTATATATGGAGCAATATGGTTATGGGAAGTTTTGACTTAGCCTTAGTGCATTTATATTCAGAAAACAGCCTTATGAATAAGAATGAACTTCCAGAAAAATGTGCCATTTCCCTGTGAAAAAGAGCACAGTAAAGAGCATTTTCAACTTCAGTCCTTCATTTCTATTGGAAAAAAATACCCATATGAACTGCTCAGCTCAGCCCCCTCAGCCTGTTTTCATGGAGCCATGGAGCATACTCTGATTTTTCCACCTGTCCCAGGAGCCCAAACCATCAGCTTTTCTCCTTTTCTATAGCAGTGACTTTCAGGTAGAGTGACCCCTATTCCCTATGGATTTTTTGGTGTCATTTAACACTTTAGAAAAAGTGAACACTAATTAATGGTAAATTACAGTAAAATTTATACTGAATTATGTACAGCATCTGCATTAGTAGCCAGTGAGTCCATTCTGATCAATGCTACCACAGGAAGTAGCAGGGATATGTAATGATTTACTGCAGCAGCTAACTGAAAGCTCTTTAGTCAGGTTTCCCATTAACAAAAACAAGCATTACATTACTTAAAAACAATCATTAATTTAAAGAAGTATTTTGTAACTGTACATATAAATCATGCACAGGAAAGAAACTTGAGCAAATGCCACAGTTGTCCCATCATCTGAACCCCCAGGAATGCACAGTGCAAAGAGGTCACCTCTCATTTTCCTGCCCCAAGACCCCCAGAAATTACACACTGGGCAAAGAATTGCAGGTTCAGGCACCCCTCACATCAGAAGAAATGTGAAACAACACTGTGGATTTTAAGGGATGAATCTTAAATGCCACCAGTCTTACTGAGGTCTATCAGACCCACACACAAACCTGACAGTCCCCACAGTGCAGTCTCCAACCTCTGCTTCAGAGAACACTTGCTGGGGATGACAGCAAGTAGCATCAGAGGATCCTGAAAGGTCTCTGGAACAGTGGACAGCTACTGGTCTTCAAAATGCCCCTTACACAGCCTGTTCCATTGGCACTCAAGGGCAGTGATGCAACACAGACTGTCCACAGGCTGCTCTGAGCCCCCTGGTTCAAAAGCAGTGCACAAATCACCATTAGGAGCCACTAAACTAAGAAATAAGACAACAAAGCAAAACTCTGAATGCTAGGCATGGGATCTGGGAGATCTATATTTCCTGGATCTGCTACCAACAGGAATGATATATATTGAGGGGGTTGGAACAAGATGATCTTTAACGTCCCCTCCAACCAAAACCCTCCTGTGATTGTATGATTTTATTTCTTTGTATTTAATTCCCCCTTCAATTCACACAATCTCATTTATTTATATCAAAACACCTGGGAGACAAGGATGTTTTTTTTCTCTCTGTCTGTCTGCACTGTCCCTAGGAACCCAGTGTGGAAGGGATTTCTGAGGGCTGCTGCAAGAAGCATCAAAAATACAGAAGAAGTACAATATCACTTGGATTTCAGGCTTCTGTTGCTGAATGTCTCATCTTGAACCTTATGTTTATACTGAAGTGTAGCCCCAAAGACCATGTAAAGAGAAAGGTCAGGAATGCTGTTATTCTTGGACCAGGAAAGAGAAACAAAGGCACCGTAGGGACCCTCTGGAAGTCTGATGGAGCTTCTCTTCCGCTGTATTTGATGACATATTACAAACACAAACATTGATCTTCCAGCATGTGTGTATGTTCCTGGGGGCACAAGACTCTTTGGATTTCTACCACATTGAAAACAGCCCTGAGTGACCATCCCTGCAGTGGCCTCTGAACCTGATCCTATTCCCCACTGACACCATCAGCAAAGGGACCCCGGCAGTGTGACCAGGAGTGGTGCTGGCAGCACTTCCACCTCCTCAGCTCCCTGCACTGGAGGGACTGGAAGTGTTTTACAGGGTAGTAGCCAAGGCTGTTAGTTCCCGTGAACAAGTAAACTCTAAATCAGTTTTAAATCAGAGTTTTCAAACTCTGAGGTGATGTAACACCCCTCAGTTGGGGCTGGGCATCCCCGGGGGCTGCAGCCACCAGGCTCTCTGTCCCACAGAGGGAAGGAGGGCCACACACTCACATGCTGCTGCACTGAGGCCTGAGAGAAATTAATTACTGAGAGTTTAAATACTTTGTGCTTGACAGCAACAAAGCAGGGCACTGGAGGGAAGAGGACTCTATTAACTGAGGAGGCTGAATGTTCCCAGTGCTCCCCTCCCCGAAGGGAATTGTGCCTCCACAGTGACACCTGACTGGGGCTGACCTGTCCTGTCCCCAGTCTTATTCCTCTGCTCTGAGCTGACCCCTCTCTCCCTGTCCTACAGTCACTATGATTTCACAAAACCAAACCAACCCAAATCTGGAAGTGCATTAACAGCAAGAATCCCCCCAAAGTCCTGGTGGCACATGAGAACACCGACAGAAACCACATTTTCCAAATGAGGTTACTTGTAAACACTTGGCATGTACACTTCAAAATTGTCTCTATCCTCCTTCCCAATCTCTGCCTGAGAACTTGTGCTCAGTGGGCAACCCTGAGCCAATAAAGCAGCCACCTATCAACCCCCTGAAACAAACTGTACCACCCTTGTGTTGGCAGAATTTCACAGTTTGAGAAAGTTTCATGTCTTGCCTGTTCCTTGAACAACCTCTTTCTCTGAGATTGTTATAGGCTGTCACTCATTCCTCAGTTTGTCTGGGACCTGCTAAATGTTTCTCTATAAATTAATCACTTTCCCATTCACAGCCCTGCATTAACTGCTTGGTTTTTCCCTGAAAGTAAGGAATTTGATATGATACATAAGTCACCATAAACTCTACAGGATTAAGTAAGTTATTGCATCTTACAGGACAACTGTTTTCTACAAATGATACCCTGGAAAATGACATTATCGCTCAGTGATTTGGTTCAATCTGATTGCTACAGTTAATGTAATAATGTAACTCAATTAGGATGCTTTTGTTATGAATGAACAACCTTGTTTAATATTGTCTGCCTGGCCAGAGTCAGCTGAAATGGGATGTTGAGGCAGTCTGTGAAGCCCAGAAATTCAGTGGTGCATTTTCAGAGGAGATATCAGCATGAATTAGAAAGCCCAGGCAATTTTTAAAGGCAGAAAGGTCTTCTTGGTGCTTCTTCCTATAAGAAAATTACAAAGCAGGCATCTTTGTAATGGCTGTGCGTGACTCCAGACTTTTCACAGAGGTCAGAGAAAGGCTCGCAGGAGTCATTGCACACAGTCTGACTTTCATGTTCAGTGCAGAGCATGTTAGGCTCACCTTGAGCCAATTCCTCCCCATTCTCAGCTCCCCCAGTAGGTCCCACTGTGCAGAGCAGTAACCAGCCCATGGTGTGCCGGGAAGAACCTGGCCAGCTGACAGCTAAACCTGTTCTGACCTTCCCCTGTTTTCCTGTGGGATGTCCTCCCTGCCAACACAGAGTTACCACCACACCAGCTGGGGTGAGGCACCCCTTTACTGTGAGCACTGGCAACACCCTCACTGTTTGCACACCTGCTTTTCTTAAAACTACAACACCTTGACTCTCAGAACGTCTCTACCTGCTCTGCAGCCTGGGGGCTTCTCCTGCAGCACAGAAACCAGGGTGTCCCTGGCAGGGGACAGGCACAGGCAGAGCCTCCAGGAGAAGGTGTTCTCTTGGCTGGTGAGGCCGTGAGGGAAGAGGGAGGGGCAGGTTGTGCCAAACCTACTCTGGATTAACAGGAAGATGAATGTCCAGAAAGATCCTTCCTCTGCTGGGACCTGCAGGCCCAACCCTAATTCAAACCACGTGTCAGTCTCTTCACTGGTGCCCTTTTGGGGGAATTTCTGGAATCCAAGATACACAGTAGCTGTATTATACCACTTCCAAGCCCACAATGCCCTGAGTAGTGCTGAGCCAGATGGAGAACAGAATGTAGAAACCCAACCCAGTCCTTGCTGGAATCCTTCTCAATCCATCGGTGCATGCATTTAATTTCCTGTCTCCTTGTTTTCAGCCTGTCCTTGGATGTGTTTGTGAGAAACCTGAGATGGTTACATGTGTTGTGGCCTCCAAGACTCTTAAAAACATGAAATAATTACCATAACTTCATTCTATAATTTTTTTTCCCTTCTCTTTCTAAAGAACCCTTTAAAGAAATGTCTCACCTTCTCAGTTCTCAAGCCCAAGACTTTTTCTTTTCAAGGAAAAGTGAGAACAGACATTCAGGAATGGGGAGCATGCCTCATACATGATTATAAAACCTGATTTGTTATGAAAAACAGATGTTACTCAATAGCATAAAGTGTATATGAATATTATACTTGAATAACATAAAGTCCTTAAAGAAACACTTTGTATAACCTGGGTATGTTTGGAAATGGCCAAAGTCCAAGATCCACAGACTGAATTTCTGGGTGTCTCCATACACACAGGCCATACTGAGTGCAGACTCATTAGTACCTGCTCCCAAAACCCATAAAGCTGATATCTAACCTACAGTGTCTCCACAGAGGTGTAGTGATCACAGGAACTGGGCCAGTGGGTTTCAGATTTCCTTTCAGGATATCTCACCTCACTTTCACATGGAGGGTTTACAGACCCTTTTCCAAATAACAGACACAATTCTATGCTTAGAATCTCAGTCTGAACACTCAAAATTACGTTTAAAATTCACATTATGCAGGATAACTTTTTCCTAGATTTCAGGATAACTTCTTCCTGGATTTCAGGATAGACAGAGCATGTGGGCACAAGCGCTGTGTGCACACACTGACACACACCTACATCCTCACTGACTTGAAATCACGACTTGTTAACCTGCAAGATCAGAAAACCACACTGTGATTTTGCTCACTCTGCACCAGTGGCACCTGAAAGGGAAATCTTGCCTGGCATTCCCACGTACAGCCTTCACGGAACCACTTTGATAAAAGTTTTGCTGCATATAAAAAAAGAGATGTAGCACTATAAAGTGAACAAGCAAAGCTATCTATCATTTGGAAAGTCTTTCTTACTGTGATCTAAGCTGCTGGGAAGGCTTTAGGAATTTGCATGTTATCCTTAGAGATGCCTGAAACTGTCTCTTCTGTTCCTTGCACAGCACTGAGCACATCACCAGCTTTAGTTTTTAATCTCTTCCTCCTCTCTGCTCCCCTACCGAGAATCAAATCCTGCAATCTGGGCACAGATAAAACTCTTTGGCCTAGTAAAGTTTGGCTCTAAGTTTTGCAATTAGAATTGGAATATTTATTGCCAGCAATGCCTTATACCAAAACAAAATCAAATCAGTATCACATCCCAAAACTTGGCCCTGGATCACAGAAACATTGAAGGGTTTGGGTTGGAAGGGACCTCAAATATCATCTCATTCCCCCCCTGCCATTCCACACCTTCCACTAGGCCAGGTTGCTCCAAGCCCTGTCCAACCTGGCCTTGGACACTTCAGAAAGGGCAGAGTGCACGTCAGATGGCAGGATTTAACAGGGAAAGGATCCAGGGAGACTTTGGGGGATTGGAACTGGATGGTCTTTGAGGCCCCTTCCATCACAAACCATTCCAGGATTCTATGAACCCTGACAATCTTCCTCCAAGAAGCTGCTCAGCCCCATAACCTTTCTCACCTCACTGTGAATATAAATGCAATTAAGCTTTTCAAAAGGCAAACCAAAAAATCTAAATAAAAAAACCTGAGCTTTTTTTCATTCCTCCTCCATTTGCTAATTCATACAACAACAGAATAAGGACAGAGGAGAACAACTTGGAGGATTTCAAACACACACAATCGCTGCTTAGCTTACAGAAATATTCTCTATAATTATGTACCTTTTGCCTGAAATTATTATAGATATTAGTGCTGCTGTGGGGAGGAGAGCTTGTGGGCAGCACAGACCTGTGTTGTAGGTATTTATAAAACCACCAGGAGGCTGCAATAAAATTATTGTGGGGTATATATTATACTTTTTTCAAGAAGCATTTAAAACCACTACTATATTCAATTTAACCTCTCCCCCAAGTTTCCTCAAGACACACTTCTCTGTAGGGCTACACCTCTAATTTTGAATGTCAATCTATATACACAGACGTTGCAAATAATGCAATCTCTATAAACAGGCATGTTGGAGGAAAGTAATGTGTATGTTTTCCATAGTAGGCATGGGTATACATGAAAACACATGCTGCAAAATAATATACATGTAGATGTGCTATAGCTGGTATTCTAAGATTCTATAGGGGAACAGTAATTGTCTATATAAAAATAATAAAAATTTAAAATATTGGATACAGTTACAGGTGTAAATATGACTGCATATAAGCATAGAGCATAAAATAGAGTGCAACAGGAGCATTCACTTCTAACATCAGCATTTGGTGCATTTGCATGTTCCATATTGGTTATGCATCGTGGTCCGTGCCTGTTACACATTCAACACGTATCATCCCACAATCCTGGATGCTTTTGCTATCAATTTTAATTTTCATACAGTGATTTCATTTATTTATTTATTTATTTATTTATTTTTTTATTTGCAGACTGCAAATGACACTTTTCAGGCCCTGAAGGCTGAGCAGCATCTGAAGATGCCGATGTGACAGTGTCAGAAGTTCCAAGGGGCCGGGTACCCTCGGAGGAGTGTGGGGGGTATCTGTGCCAACCTCCCCTCCCAGTGTTCCACTTCTTGATTGTTTACTCAACTGCCAGAAGCTGGGCTGAAGCCCCGGGGACAGCAAAACCTGTTTGGGCCATTGACATTGAGTATCCTTGGTGCAGGAAGTCAGAACCTCAGAGGTATCCATCATTACGGCTGCCTGAAGGCAGGCTGGAGCCAAGGAACTTGCCTGGGAAGCCAGTAAAATTTTAATGCACTCTGTAGTGTGGTCATGTCATACTCAGTTATGGCAAATAATCCCAGATGCCTGCAGAGGTAAAATGGAGCTGTAATGTGCTTGCCTCCTAACCCGAGCTGACAGCAATGATGTACGACTACCATTAGCGGAAAATATCACTTCAACTAACCCATGATCCAGCTCCGCTAAGGGTCACATTATCCATGAGGAACAAATTACACTCCCAAAGTAAATACAAATTTTCTACACAAAATGGGCACCAAAAAAAAGGAGAAAAAAAAAAAAAAAAAGGATAAGGGGAGCAGGGTGGGGGGAGAGGGAGAGGGCAGGGGAGGGAGGAGATAGGTTACCTATGACAACGCGGTGCCGAGTGACAGAGATGACAAAGGACGGGACAAACGGGGCCCCCAGAGCTCGTCCCACGCCTGTAAACAACGTGTTCCCTCCCCTCGGTGCCAAACACATCATCTTTTACAACAAACACGCTCAGCCCCGGTTTTATTACCACTCTAGCTGTGGGGACCCTCTGTGTGGCACATCAAATGAATAAAAAGGAGTCTTATCTTTCCTCCTAATGGGCCTTAAACAGTAAGAAATACTTCCTGATTGCCTGAGCCTCGCTGGCGTGTAAAGTCTGGGTGATCTTTCACCCTTGGGGCAAGTTTAAGGTGCTGCATTTTCCAGAGTTAGAAAGACAACACCTGTACAAATATGCGGCATAAATCGCCCTGATGGGAAACATCCTGGCTTTGCAGAAACAGTTTTGGGAGCAGCACCGAGAAACGATTCCTCTAATCCTGTCCTTAACCTGCTGAACAAATCAGACAGCAGCGTCCTGTGAGCTGAAGTCACCGGGACCCCATGGGGGCTCCTTTCCTCTGCTTCCCCAAGGCTCCTTTCTGCTCCCTGGCTGGGAGAGCCAGGGAATGTCTCACACAACCCAAGACTCAGGCTGTCTTACCAGACTGGAGGTGACACATTTCTCATTTTGAAGTTTTCCCCTAAAAATCACCCCCATCTTCCTATACCTGCACCCATATTTGAGTGTGGAGAACGGGATGATAAAAAAACCCAGCCCTGATGACATGCCCTTCTTTCAGCAGCTCAATAAACTCTCAGAGTTCCCTTTATGACCAAAATTTTTCAGACTAGGTAAATTATAATTTCTTATTTATACACCAGCAGTGCATAAACACCAAACTGAAACCCTGGTTGAGTTTTCAGCACTAAGAAGAGTACAAATATTCCTGTATCATTGTATGGCCATGGTGGTGGCCATCTGTAAAGGTAGCTGGTCCTTCTGCTGCAGCCCTGGCCCCATCCAGGGGGGCATTTTACCCCTCAAGTGCTACTCAAACCCTTCCTTCCCTCATTCCTCCCAGGGGTGAGGAAAAATTATCCCAAATATTCCAAATACAGTTTTGTTTCCAAGCATCCTACTAAAAAATCCCCACCATGAGAGTGGACTGCTCTCATCTACAAATGTAGTCCTGTGTAATATATGATGGCATAAAGCAATTTCATCACCATTTAATCCATTTATGATACAGCTATGGCAGAATACACAGAACACAGCTCTCTGCAAAGCAGCTGCTTAATTTGGTCTTCTGTTTTGCAGCACAGTTCATGGTGGGGTTGCTCTGGGTTCTTTCTGTTGCCCAAGAAAGGACAATTTGGTGTGTCCTGCACATATTTTGGAGGGAACACAGAGCAGCCTCACCCCCGTGGGCCAACCCAGCTAAACATGATGTTTTGTAAATTTAGCACAGAAACAACTAGGCAGGACACTGCAGATCTGCTGGGCAGGAGGAAATGGCTCATGAAGTTCATGACCAGCAAACTTTGCATTTATTCTGTGGTGTTGAAAGGTATAAGTAAGCCTTTCCTAAATTCCTCTTGGAATAGATTGAGCAGAGCATTTATTATTACCTAAGCAAGTTTAGTTTGTAAAGTTGGGCTAAAAATTGTGGGGGTCTTTAACATATCTAGAAACACATTCAAAAGCAGCTACACAAAGCCATACATAAACATATAAACACTTGTATGAGTGGATATTTAACTACCAAACACTGAAATACGGTGTAATAAACTGGGTGACACACAACTGCAAAATACTACTCCAAAACATCTCTCCAAAGTCCATTCTCAAAATAACTGACCAAAAGCACTGCAGGAACATACAGAGGTGCAGGTGAGTATTTAGATATGCACTAATAGCCACCCCTTCCAGCTGGGCATAGCAGTCATTTACGGTATTTCCCATTTCATAATCTTTGCTTCATAGCTGGTTTATAAGCGATCAAATAGATCAGCATTATCATTAAAAACAGTCTGAGCCAGAAAATATCATTCTTCAGCTCTCATGGTGCTTTCAAGGTTTTTCTCTTCGAAGATGAAAATTTTCTTTCCAAGGGAAAAATAATGAAATCTGACAAGCAACACACCAGCACAGGCTCCCACCAGCACAGGCTTCTTGGCAGGCACAGCACCAACACTTTGTAAATTTATCCACTGGTTTGACCAAACTCTGTCCTCCCTTCCCATGCCACACCAAGGCCACCCAAAGCAAAGCCCATTTCAGCAGGAACAGCAGGCAGGGCCTGGGCTGAGCCATCCCCAGCCAGGCACTGCTGGCCCTGGAAGGCCACATTTTAATGGCATTCAAGAGTTTCATAAACTAAGTGGGTACTCCTAAAATACACCCAGAATTAAATCCTCAGTTGCAGTATTTTTTTTTTAAGTTCTACATCAAAGTTGGATACAGATCCAGCAAGGAGAAGGTCTCTCCTCTTGAATCAGGCCTGAGTAACAGCTCTGGGAACACTGCAAGCCCTGGATCAATGAAGCATTTTCCTAAGAAGTGAAAAATCTCTAAAGTGCCTCAGATTGAGACTTTAATTTTAAAATCAGCCTAATTAAACAGAGTGATGAGAGGAAGTGGTAGAGACAGAGAACAAAACAGGACCTCATTCCTTACCTCATCTTTAGCATTTGACTTCCTTATCAAAGCTCTTTGTATGTCTTTTCCAAACAAGATATCCTTTGATTTCCAGAAGATGAATTATGTGTTTGCACTTATGCTTTTAATATTGTATTAATTACCATGGGTATAATCTTAAAGATTGTATCGAGATATCAAAAGATAATACAGTTGCACTTAAATTTGTCAGCTGTGCAATAGCTTGCCCTAATTTTAGATTCTCAGCTCTGGAGACCTGCTCAAAGAGTAAGACTGACAGACTTTTTAATGGAGAAAATCGGAGTTCCCCTGGGATCCATACTTTTTTCTGATTCAGTAAGAAATCCCAGTGGCATTTGCTGAAAGGATCCCAGGATGGAAAATGACATCTCTCTAAGAATTAATGCTTCTCACTCTGATGTAAATCTTCCAAGTCCACTCTCCCCCCACAGACACACCTGCTGCCTCTCCAGGCTTTTTAGCAACAGGAGAGCAAAATGCCTACTTTGAGTGCTCCAGTCCAGTCCTGTGTGTCAAACTGAAGGAGCATGAATCTGTATAAATAGACAAATTACCCACCCAAAACATGTCATTTAAAATTGAGATGCTGACACAGCCTTAGCTACAGTACTGCTGAGCAGGGGCTGCATCATTTTTTCAATTAAATATTCTTGTTTCTTATTCCTGAGAAACCTCTGGAGAAATGCCTCATTTGAGGGCAGACACAGACAGAAAGTGACTCTGTCTGTTGGCTCCCAATTAGAGGCTCTGGAAGATGGATTGGAGGCACAGCCATCACCTAACAGAGATCAGATACCCACCGTGATTTACACAGCCACAAAGGTGCACATTCAAGTGGAGAAAAAAGTAACACTGCCAGCCTAGGAGACAGAGCCTTTCCTACTCTGCCACCACTCACCATCCATCTGCTCCTCAGCCTCCCTCGTCCTGCTCCTTCCTGCATTCTCCTACTTCCCAGTGGTCCACCCAGTCATACTTGAACCCACTTATCTTTCAGCCCCTCCATCTGCCCCACACCTTTCATCAGACTGATCTGCCCATTTTTATTCAAAGGCACTGGTCTGTCTTTCTGGATGCCAGATCTTATTTATTCTGGTAGAAATATGTACCTGTCATGCATCACTTGTACTTCTCACAGATCTTCCAGAAGGATCAGTGTGAGTTTGCCCTCAAAGATCCTAAATGAAGCAAAATTGCTGCCTTTGCGTTTTCTGAAGACTGAGTACAGAATCCCTTGCAGAAATACACCTTAATTCTGTATCCTACAAATAAAAATCTGGTGGTAAAATCTGCAAGAGATAGTCCAAAGGAAAAGTAGATCTCACCTTCCCAGAAACATTCCAGGCCCCACAATCCTCAGAACATAAACTGAGTGAGGTCTGACCAAGAGCAATTTGACAATATTAGAGCAGCTCCACAGCTGGAGGCCAATACCTTCACCACAATATCAGACATTTGGGTCAAGGATCTTCGAACTTCTAGTCCTGCTGAGCACCCTCAGCTCCCTGGGTTACTAATGGACAGTGGGGATGCTGGGCACTATTTGTGAAACAATCAACCTCTTGCACAGAGATCTGGTGCCCTCCCTTCTCCCCAAGGTGCTGTGCTCACAGGAATTTTTCGTCCTGAAAAACGTTATTTTATTTCAAGCAGGAATTCAAAAAATCTTCTGGGCCCTATTGAAAGAGATCTAAAAGATCCTGCCTGTCTGAAGAAAAGAAGTTTCTACTTGTCAGTTAAACAAAGGAATAACTCACAGCCTCCTTTATAGTGTGTACTTTACCTGTCATCCAACAGCCCATTATCACGTCACGGCAGAGTGCACTTTTCTACAGGTCACTTTGTTTAAAATGACATGGATAATGCACATGTCAGCGAGCTGACAGTCCCCACCGTCCTTCAGAGATAAAACCCAGCGACGAGCGCCTGTTCTTATCTGGGGTACATGCCTTGGTCTATCATCTAAGTCAGGCAGAACATGATTTCTCCAGAGAGCACTTTTTTCATTTCCTGATTTTAAGAAAATCAAATAAGCACCATTTGTCTTCATCTGAATATGCTTGACCTGCTCAAATGATGATGTCTCGCATTTTATAACAGGCTACATATGCTGAATTCAAATTAACAGCAGAACAAGGCCTTTAGATCTTTGCCTGGGCTGCCAGCACAGCCTGAATAAATATGCCTGTTAGAACTGGGCCTGAGCTACAGGGCTTAAAGCTGGGTCTGGTTCTGGGATTTGAAAAACACTAAATTATTAGGGATATTTGGATCTGCACTTAATCTCATTTCATTAGGGGGAAGACAAAATATAGATCACAGAGATGAAATACTCATCTGGATTTTAAATCCTGCCCGCAGAGATATTCTGTGGGAGGTACAATCCTGAGTTTCTCTTGTGTTGTGTAGTTGGAAAGTATCCTGAACCCCCACCATCCCCAAAAGCTGCCTCTCTGCCTTTTTATACAGGAGTGCTGCAGCAGAAATATTCACTGAAACAGCCAGAGGTTCAGCTCCATAAATGCAGCAGAGACAGGAAATTACACTTTTAGTTCTGGGTGCCATAAACATAGAAGCTGAAATTCAGTTTATCATCTTCCACTGCATAAGGAACATCCTGAAAATGAATAATCACCTCACAGGATGGAATGTAATGGTAATGCATTAAAAATTCATATCGAAAAGTGCAGGTTAATATTCTGTGCAAAAACCCAACAAAACCTCCCCTTTCTGTTGTCACACTGATTAACTCCAGTGATTAGTTCCCTTATGCAAGGAAAATCATTGCAGTTCAAAGTAAACAGAGGTTCTTTAAAATAGTTAGCAAATTATTAAGAAACATGAGGGAAAAATCCTCTGCTTGGGAAATTACTGGAAAAGCTGAAGGGCAAAGCTTTGGTGGTTATAGGCAGAATGGTTTGAGAATTTCCTTGTCTTCCTGCTACATAAATCCTGTAGAAAACTGATTAAATTCATGAAAGGTGATTTCTGTGTTCATTATTTCCTTGTAGATTTTACAACATATTTGTACTTGTCTGTTGGATGAGCTGCACACCAGCATGGTCATCTCTCCTCTTCTTGGCTTGCCTTGGAGCTAGTTAACAGAACCACTCATGAAACTCTAAACAATTCAACATTATCATAGGAACAATATTTTCTGACATTATTTTACCCTCCCCTGACTTCCATCCCCCAATTTATCCAGAGAAAGAGGAGGCAAAAGTCATTACATTATCAAAACATCCCTTAAGGCTCAACATACAAATAAAAGTCACAAAATCCAACCTGGAAATAAAGAAATTGTACCAGTTTTTCTGCAATGATTATTTCAGTTTTGTCAAAGAAAGGTTAGTCTGTTCACAACATAAAATAATGGATAAAAATATGCATCAGTGTGGATACCAGTTCTTCAATACTATTAGCCTTCTAAAAAATAAACAGCATTGGAGATCATTGTCTGACTCTTTCAGCATGACATTCTTCCCTTTCTCACTTAGAAACCCAAAACTAGGGGGATAATTAGCAGCAAGTTTTGTCACTTAATGTACAGTTTCCATACGTTGTTTCTAAAAAAATATATTTTTATAGATATAGATATATCAACCACAACACTTCAGTTTGAATTTGCAGACCCTTGCCTGCAGAGAAGCAAAACAGGTGCTAACAGTGGTTAAATAAGTGTTAAGAAGTTCAAATGTGAGGGTTACAAACAGCTTCAGTTGCTGGTACAACTTCCAAGGGGAAATGTAGCCATGGAAAGGGTTGGTAGTGAGACTGGTGTTCATAAACACCCCACACAAACTGAGGCATGAACATGCTTGAAGATGAATTGTGCAGCCTCCAAAATATTCATTAGAATTCTCTTTCCTTGGAGGCCTTTTCCAAAATTAAATTAAAGAACGTGTTTTCTTTGTGTAGAGATGCTTTAGATCAGTCCAAAAAGAAACGCTGAAGAAGTAAAAGATTAAGAGGAATAAGGGAATCCAACAAATCCAACAAATTAGTTTTGCTCCCATACTGATTTTCTTTCTTACCTTTTCTTCTTGATCGCTGTCGCTGTCACACTGAAACACAAAAAGAGAAAAAGCACAGGTAAGAAAAACTTGCTACAGCAAAGAAAAGAAAACAAATATTTCTGTGAACAAGATAGCTGGTAACTCATAAACGTTGGGCATCACCTCTGGCACCTTCAGGACCAAGCTCAGTCGCTGTATGGGAGGGAATTTCCCCCCTTGGTGTGGAAGGGATACATTTATATGCTTGGATCATGAACACATTGCTCTGCAAACACCAAAAACCATTTGCAAAACCCCCTGTCAGTTCAGTCCATGGGCACAGGAGCTGATGGTGCACCTTTAGACTCTGAAGATGGATCAGGGGAGAATTAAAGCAGTCGTAGAGGACTGGTTTGCTTTGTTTTGATGGACAGTGTTCCCCACACCGCCAATCTATCGGCTCCACAGGCTCCTCAGGCAGCAGGGGATGGACACAGCTCGGGTCTGCCCATCCCATCTGCAAGGCTGCCCCTTTCCAGCAGCACATGGAAGGTTCACCCTGTGGCTTTGCTTACTGCTGCTGAGCTAAAGGATTCAGAGCTCACAGGGAAGCAAGAACATGCCAACAGTAAACACAAAATAATATTGATATTTAAAATAGATACTATAAAACTAGTTGATATTTATCAACTGCCATTGCTCAACCTTTTAATAACTTTTACTACAGTAGAAATAGAGCAGGATTAGAGCAGTCAAGGTTCCTTAGGGATAAGCACCAGAAACCCAAACCACATTTACATTTGCTACAAGAACAAAAGCTGTGCTGGAAATGGGACTTGAAGAAACCAGAGGTTTGATCCATCCCACTCAGGTCTGGGTAACTGCACCTCGTTCTGTGGGCTTGGTTTGGTTTGTTTAGATCTATAATTTTAGGTTCCAGAGGAGTGAATTGTCTGTATCACCCAAGGGTGAACTTACACCTCTGCAGATCCAATGGCAGATGTTTTGAAGGAACAGGGGCCCCAGGACCAGCTGACTGTGTTGGGTTATTACAGCCCTCAGCTCAGACCTTTTTGCATTTATATCATACTTAATGCATCTTTGAGTATTTTCATATGACAACCAAATTGCTTTAGTTATATTTTGTGAATTCCAAAGGTTAACTCTGCAGTGGGATGTGAATAGACAGAGCCAAATACACCCACAAATACATGTACTTGATTTGCACAAATCAACCCATCTATGTGCTGTTTAATTATAACTTTTCTGTTTCACTGGCCTTTTTCCTTGTCTTCATCAGAACAGGGGGTGAAAAGGTGCCCTCCCCACACCACTGAGCTACATGCTAACAAATCAAAGCTGGAACTATTTCTGTGTATTTTTCAACTAATTTTACATGAAGCAAAGATTGGATAAAATTACAATCTCCTTGCAGCTAATTCCAAATAGAAATGGAAGTGAGATTTTTTTAATAACTGAAATGATTGATATAGCACTGGTTGCACCGAAATACTCTGGTTGCAAACAAATGAGAGGGAACACGAAGATATGGGACAATTTTAGCTTGAATTTTGAAAAACTCCATGTTCAATTGAGTGAAGAGTGCACTTAACTGACTAAAAGAAAACTGCACATTTCTAGAACAGTCTGGCTTTGATATAAAGTATCATATCTTACCCTATCAATATTATGCATTTTGACTTCATCATGACTGCCCACATGAGGTTTTGGTGTGAGGGTGAGCAAGGCCCCAGGTTTACAAAAAAAACCAAAGCTGCTCATGGATTTTCACCCATGAAAATCCCAGCACAGAATCACAGAATCTCCTGAGCTGGAAGGGACCCACAAGGATCATCGGGTCCAACCCTCAGCCCTGCACAGGCCCATCCCCAAACCAGGCAGCTCAGGAGCAATTGCTTCATTTGTTTGTGTCTCTCTCTTCCCACCCTCCAGGCAAGCTCCAAGTCCTGATTGTAACACCTGAATCCAAAATAAAGTGGGCAAAGAGTGCCAAAATGATTCCCCTTTAGCCACAGGGTTCCTGTGCACGTGTCCTGTGACCCAGCTGTGCTCACCGTGCTCTGCTGCCTTTCCTGTCCCCCCATTTTATGCCTGGTTTAAGGAATCTCTCCTCTGCTGTAGTTTTTTCCTGTCTCATAAGCTTGGAAAAGCTCAGGGTTTTGTGTTCCCTGCAGCACAGAGGTACTTGGGGAGAGGAGAGCGTGCCAGCACTGACATCTGAATTTGCCAGCAGAACATCCTGAACCCAAGTGGATCCGCAGAGAGTGGTATCGGTGGGAAGCTGCGTCCACCAAAGTGTTAAACCTGCTGCTTTCCGACAGTCCAGTTCTAATTTCAAGGTCCGCTTAATTCCACATCAAATAATTACTGCTGTACCCAGCAGCACCTTGTCTCCAGAGCTAAGCATATGGCGAAGGACTGAGACCTACTGGTGTCCATTATGGAAGCAGCACGGATGCCAAGCCGATTAAAAATGCTCCTGCTCCCTCCACAGCGTGCCCAGTGACTGACAGCTCCGTGATTTGGCCACTCACCGTGGCTGCCAGAACAGCCTCTGCTGCTCAGAGCCCACATGGCACTCGGAGGAAACGCTTCCATTCCTGCTATTAAATTCCCACACTGACCCGAGGACTTTGCTGTGAGCTCAGCAGGAGTGCACCATCCAATTTACAGCTCCAGCCTCCAGAGCCCTCCGTGCCAGCCTCTGGCAGAGACGAATGATGGTCAAACCCCTCTGGTTCATAAATTATGCAAAGGCAATAAATGCACTCAGCAAACAGCTCTGCCCAGCCCGGCTCTGTGGGCACGGCAGCAGCCCCTGCACTGGGCACTGACTGCCCTCACCCACAGGGCCTGGGCACAGGGGAAGGACCCACCGTCCAGCAGGGCTTTCCTGGGCCAACAGCAGCATTTTATGGACAAGCTGGAGGGAAATAAAAAAGGAGGGAGAGGAGGAAAGGGCTGTAAGCACTGCACTGGGGTTGTGTTTATGTGCAGCACCTGCCCATGTCTGTGTGCAGGACACTCACAGCATGGGCACGTTCTGCACATCCACTAATCAGACAATTCATGTGCAGGGGTAATGCCAAAAAGGGAGAAGAAAGATGCTTCCTACCCAAGCTGGAAACAGAACTGGAGCAACTGCTCGTCCCAGGCCTGAGAGTCTGCAGGCACTCACACACAGCCCCAGTGTCCCGAGCTCTGATGTGCTCCTTCACATTTTTGGATGCTTGCTCTCCTCAGAGGTGCTAAAGCACAAGGTGTTTCCATGTCCTGCAGCCTCACTGCTACCCACAGTTGGAGAACACATTTTGGAAACCAAAGCTGACAACCGTGAAGTTGATTATTCAGAATTACTGGTCAATTTGAAGGCTCGAGTCTGCACTGCTCGCTCAGTTCCTCAGTTCCTCCAGCATTCCTCTACCTCCCAGAGCCACAGGAAGAAGTAAAATGATTTAAGTGCTTTGTGGTTCTCAGAGCACCAGACTGTTTAGGAATTGAAGTGATGGAAATACTTTGTACTGGCCTCAGCTTTGGGTCGAGTTTTAGCATTTCGTGTCTATTACAAAAAGCTCATTTTTCAGTGCTCTCCCATGTCTTGTGTCAGGAAACCATGGCTCTGTGCACAGGCTGCCTCGGAATGCTCTGAAAATAACTGGGAATCCAAAATATCATTCGGAGATAGCATGACCTGATTTTTGGAGAACTGCCACCAGCTCCACTGGAAGCAGCGAGTGATAATGTGACAAATCAGGACAAGGAGGCTGCAGACACATTTTACACCTGAGCAAACAGAGGCTTCTTGCTCTGATTCTCAGGCTCAAGGCGTTCACTGTCTCTGCACTGAACACAAGCTGTGACTGATTACAGGCACCCCAGGCCAGGCTTGAGAAGAGCCCAGAGCCAAATGTCCAGATTTGGCTTCCATTCCCACAACTGTCCCATCCATCCCCCAGCTCAGGTGGAGCCAGAGGAGCAGAACTGCTGAGCACCCACAGCACCCACAGCACCCACAGCACCCATAGCACCCACAGCACCCACGGCCAAGTTCTCAAATGTGCATGGCCCAAAGTGCTGTGAGATCTTTTCAGGCCAAGGCCTGACAGGCCCCTCAGTGATTCTGCAAAATAGCTATTTTATGCTTTTCAAAGTCTTGTGTTGCCCAGAAGGGACTCAAAATTTTTTCAAAGGACCTACAGCACTACCAGACAAACCCAAAGCAAAGGACAAATAAAGCTCGCTCAAAATTAGCTCCAGACAAAAAAACTTTACAGGACACATGGTAACATTAAGGTTGCTCCCAATTTCTACGTAATCAGGGGTAATAACGAGACCAGACTGAGGGACTTGCACAAAGTTATCACGGTTATCACTTAAACTGTTCCGAGCCCTTTGAGAACCAAAGTGGCCACCAGCCTTCACATCACTTGACACACATGTGTCAGTCGTTCAAGCTTCCTCTTGTAGTATTTCTGCAACTTCCTGCTCAAGAAATGCTAATAACAGTCAATGACCCAAGAAACTTGCATTTTCATATGTGTGCTGGAGTCAAAATTCAAATAATTATTGCTAAAATCAGCCCCAGGTGAGGAGAGAACACATAAACTCAAGAGCTCTTTCTACCAACAAAACATAAAGATCTTCTTTCAGCCCCACCTTGAACCTCCTGAGCCCCTGCTATCGGTCAGGGCTGTGGAAGCAGCAGATGCACAGAATATGCTCACATGTGACTGCAGTGGGAAGTGGAAAAAGAACCTTCCAATTCCCACTGGAGGTATAATTGCTGTGGAGTTTTGCAGAGGAAAAGGAAAACTGAAGATCAGGGTAAAGATTATCTGCACCTCCCCAGCCCCCTGCCCCAGCTGGGGAAAGTTAAAATGCTCAGCACATCTCCCACTGCACCCACAGAATGAGCCTGATCCCAGTGCCACGATTCAAAAATCAGACACCCTATGTGGCTGCAGCTCTAATTTGAGCCCATTTTAATAACTTGAGAAGAGTCTGGTCCAAATCACGCCGAGTAAAGGTCTGTGCCACCTCACCAGCTCATTCAGGCTGAAGCAACACCCTGGATTTCTCTGTACTTTGCTGATTGAACACATTCTTGTGCAAAAAGTGGCAATCATTGAATATCTCATGTACAATGACATTGAGGAGGGCATTGTTCTCTATTCTGCTCAATGGACTTTGCTGGAACAGCTATTTCATACCTTGGAGCCATTTATCATTGCCACCAAAGGAGTCAGTGCTGCTGCAATGCCAGCGCTGAACAAAGTGATTCTACTCATCTGTCTGCTGAAAAGAAATCTGAAGAAAATGAGGGAAAACCCAGACCTCAGCCATGTTCACACTGACATTTACAATATTCTTGTCCATCTCTCTACCAGTGGCAAACTGACAGCCCTGGAAAGGGCAAAGATGGTATTTTAGCTATACAATTAGACCTTTGCTTCCAAGAGAAAAGGAGAGAAAGAAACATCTCCTAGATGAAAGGAGGCACAGACAGGGAATAAATGGGCAATTTTCTAATTGATGAAATGGAGACAGGCAGAGTCACAAAGAAACTAAGAGCAAGAATTCCACTCTTTTCCTTCCTATCTGTGACTTTGCCTGCAAGTAGCATTCAGCATGGAGCTCCTTGCCAAGGAATCTTATATATAGCATCTCACAAATTGGTTAACATCACAGTCTGCTTAGCAATTCCTCACCATTATCCACTGTGATTCATTGTAAGGAATGACTCTGAAACAGAGATGGTCTGAGAAGTTTAAGGTCTGCCTTCTCAAAAGCTAAAATTACAGATTATTCACCAAAAAGTCCCATTTTACACAAATTACCTTAGTCTGGACAAAAGATTGCAACGTTGACCTTTAATCTGAATTCCATTTTGTCCAAAATACTTCACTTCAGATGAAACATATCAGCCTTGTGCATCCAAAGTTATCTTGGCCCCCTTCAGAAATCTGAAGAAAATGGGAGGGAAAAACCCAGACCTCAGCCTTGTTCACACTGACATTCACAATATTCTTGTCCATCTCTCCACCAATGACAAACTGATAAACTTCAGAACTGAGAACCCCTTTCAGGTCAAACTCTTTTTAATTCCTCACTCCCAGGACTTTTATGATTGTTCCACATAGTAAAATGACACAATTAGTGGCTCCTTTTACTTCTACCATCAACAAAACAATTGTTTGATAGAAAAGAATTATATTCTCAATATTAAAATGAAAACTCTAATGAATTGCTATCCATGATAAAGATGATGGACTTTCTATTTCTATAGGATGTCTTTATGTCCTTGGGAACTGAAGGGAGGCACATATTGCTGGTAGGCCACGGGGAGCTTGTTGGAAAAGCCAAGGGGGATTCCCCTCCAAAAAGACACCCAAACACATGTCCTGTTCTGAGGTTTGATCTTGTTGTGTTGACCCCTGTATTTCCAAGGGTATCCCCTGCAGGGGAAGGCTGAGAGCTGTATGTCAGTGGGAGGGACTGGGGAGCTTGCTGGGCATGGCTTGGGAAGCAGCAGGACCTGCCTGGGGGCTGCCAGGGACAGAGCTGTCCCCCTCTGTCCCACCTGGCTGCCCAGGCTCTGTGTCACCCCAGGGACACATCACTGGCATCCTCAGGCACCTCCAGGCACAGCCCTGGAGAAGGATGGAGGGAAACCAGCCCTGTCAGAAACACATTTCCTTTACTCCCTGGAAGCTGAGCTGGGACTGTCGATCTTGGGAAAGTGCAACATCTTTCCCCCAGTTATCACTCTCAGTGGCTTCCTCACAGTGCCATCCACCAGCATTCCCACACCTGCTTAAGGCCCATCCAGCCACCCCTAAAGAGCAGGATGATGCTCCTACCAGTGCCAGTGGAGGATTAAATGTGCCTTCCAGATGAATCACTGGAAAACTAAGGATGCTACACATTACTGCTGCACCTCAGGCACCCAAATCCCACCAGACCAACTGGGCACCAGGCACTGAGGGCCACATCCCCCCCAAACCTTGACTTTAGGAAGTAATTCCTCTTTTGCAACAGCAGGATGAAGCCTCTGCCTCAGCTCCTCAACGCTCATGTGAAAAAATGCCTCCATGCCTCTGGCTCTGGCACTCAGAGTGCACTTTTGCTGCCTCCTTACCTGCCTTGCTGGCTGTAGGCAACGTGCAGTGTGTCATGTTATTTTTAGCATCCTCTCAACTGATGGCAATTTGCAGGGTGTAATGTCATTTTTAGCATCCTCTCAACTCATGAGTACTTTGTCAGGGTTCGAAAAATAAATAATAGTAAATAATAATAGAAATGTGCAGTTATCCTGGTGGACTAATTCAACAGCCAAGACTGAAAATAATCAGTGGTTAATGAAGTCAGTGCCTAATACTTCACTAGTGGATGTTATCTGTATAAGTAAAGGTTCCTATTTCTCAGGACTCTTGGTCCTAGCTCATGAGTTCTGTTTGGAATTTGAGTCTTCCAGGTACTTACAGGCTAATGAAATAAAAATACCTTGATGGACAAGAAGCAAAGCATGTTACGGGTTAAAATAATACAAGAATCTATTTTTTCCACTGTGTTGTGATCCATAAAAATCACCCTGAGCCTTTCCTCTTTCTTCTCTGCCTGTGAAGCCAATTGCTTTGATTGCAGTGATATGAGCTTGCTGAAATGACTTGCCCTTGCTTGTGAAGCAAATGGAACATGCTAATAGAACTTATCGCATTACCGGATGCAAAAGTGCCATAGCTCATTACTTTAAGATAAAAGGATATCATTGCAGACGGGAAGCAGAATTGACTTTCTGAGGCCCGACTTGATGATGATTTAATCAACTGCTCTCTTTCACTTCTCATCTCTGCGCCTGTCGGTTTCCCAGGTGCTGTTAAATGAGACACTCAGAAAGTGAGCGGAGGGAAAGAAATTGCTGTCATTACTTTTCAAGAAAGGAGGTATGCAAATTTTCGACAGAAAGATTGCGTTCATAATGGGCCTGGTAAAATACAAGGATCATGCTTGACAGGTGAGGGCAAGTCATTTGTACGTCCTTAAAGTGAAGCAACCATCCTCATTTGGAAATTGTGCTCGATAAGAGAAGCTACAAATGAAACCCATGCGAGGGCTGAGAGCGGCGAGCAAATCTTCCAAGGCTTTGCTACTGCAGCTCTGCCGTCAGCAGGTGCCTGGCGTGCCTTCACACACGGCTGTTCCCAACTGCCAGATGGCCAAATGTTGACCTCAGTATCTCACAGAGACTCCTCTTAAATGTTTTTCTTGCTGTCAGCATTACATTCGCAGTCTGGGGTCTGAGGGTTCCTTCCTTTCTTCTTCACGGCCAGAAATAGAAATTACAAAAGAGAAAAAAAAACAAACCAACAACTAAGTGAGGGTTGAGTTAACTTGGGAAACGGAATCAAGAGGTTGGAGGCAACAACTTGTTTTCCACTGCATGGATAACAGATCTTGGACAGTCCAGAGCTTACAGTTCATACAGCCAAGTAAAAAGAATAATCCATAAAAAGGGTTGGGGCAGGAAGCAAAGAGGATGAGAAGGTGCTTCTCCAGGGCCCAGAAGGAACCTGGGGTCCTGTGTGATTGCACCATGAGAGGAAAGGGTAAAAAGAGCTGCATGCTCTATTGACCTGATGGATAAGTTCTGATACTCCAAAATTAGACGTTAAAAAAGCACAATAATTGAGATGATGAATTATGTACAGGCTAAAAACACTCTAAAGATCTCGGATGGCTATTGAGCTGTTTGGATCATTTTAAATGGGGAAATGAAAACTACCAAGCTTTTATTGGTGTCAATCAGGTTTTCCATCAGAGATTGATAGTCAGCCACAGCAAACAGGTTCCTTGGGGACACTCTATGCAATGGATACAGTAGTTTGTCATAAAATGTTGACATTTTGTCTCAGATAACAGCATAGGACTTAAATAGAATTAATGTCATGAATATTTAGAATTAAACAAGAAACAGCTGGGAAATATTGCCCCAAAGGAAGGTGGATACAACAGGAAAGGATTTAAATAAGGACAGCCACGGTATTAATTCCACAGATAGGTGCATGTTGAGAATTTAAAATATTTTTTCTCAAGACACACAGTTCACTGCCTCTGTGTTTGTTTATGAAACACAACTATCAGATATCTTATTTGCCCTTTTCCCTATGTGTCAGGTCCTTAACCCTCCATATCCACCTAACTGGGAGTGATCCAGCAATACTCTTTGGATTTGACTCACCTCTCACCAAAAATACTTCACTGTGGGTTGAAAAGCAAGATGATGGAGGAAAGATAGCTCTGGGCTGGGACTCAGGAGATCCACCTCTGTCACTGGCTATCAGGATCACCCCAGGCAAGGCACTAAGTCTCTTCTCCTGTCAGCCCTCTACTTTTCATCTCTTTGGGCTATTAAAGGGTACATTCCTAGGACTGGGTTCTTCACTGTGTGTGTTTATCCAGTGTGCAGGATAATACAGCATCTTCCTTAGAGAATGTTGGTCTTGGTAAATAAAGAAGAAAAAAACAGCATTAAGACTTGGATCAGGCCCTAGACACACCATGCCTGTTTTCAACACAGATCTCATCTGCTACCAACTAAAGCGCATGACCTATGAAAAATTATATCATTCCAGCTGAAAATTATTTTTATTTTCTCGTGCAGCAAGGAACAGAAAGCAGCAGCAGCAGCAACACAACATCAATAACACCGTGCAGGGGTTGCTCTCTTTTGCAGGCTGCAGCAACTCTGAGCACAACATGGCTCCTGAAACCCACACAAAGAGAGATTCAATTGATTCGTAAGATCAAAATAGTTGTAGAAATCGTATCTGAAACAAAACATAAATAACAAAGAGCCACCATTTCTCTTCTTTCTCAAACAAGAACTCTTTAGCTTTTGAGTTCTGTATCTTCACATTAGCCTAAACAAGTTAAATGGAATTGTAAAAATAATAATGATAATAATAATAATTCCCCAAACAACCCAAAACAATTGATCCTTAGGGATAAGACCTTAACAGCTGAGCTATAAACCTCTGAACACTGGATTTTAATGGATACTAAAAAACCCTTAACTAAGCCCTATAAATATAACCTGAAACAAAATGATTTGTGTTCTAAGCTGTTTGCAAACTCCCATAAATGTTCCTCATTGTCATAATGCCAGAAAAATAGCTCAGCCTGTGTACTCAGCCCTGCAAACTGGCTTCTGTGCTGTAGTTTCATTCCCCTTTCCACTCTCTACTTTATAATTCATCACTAGCACAGTTGTTATATATTATTATTATTATTATTTATTGCTGCCTTTATCATTTTTGTAAAATTGATAAATTGTCTGTGCTAGGCCTGGGGGAAGAGAAGGATTATTCTAAATGTAGAGCAAGTAAATATAAATTGTAAAGACAGTGGCACACATTGGCCTGCTTGGCTCAGATTTCCTTTTTGACTTACATAGTTCTATAATTTGGAATCTGTGATCCCTATTAGGAAATGAATGCATTTTTTTTTCCAGAATACTGCAATTATAATAAATGAATTTAAAACAGCAGTTGCATTTCTCTATTTACAGGTAGGAATAATATCCCTGATCTATCAGTTGAACTCAGCCATTTGTTATGCAAATGGAGTGGCTGAGAAAAAGTAAGAATATTGGCAGCTGCCTGGTTGAACAGGTTGCCCAGAGAAACTGTGGCTGCCCCTGGATCCCTGGATGTGTCCAAGGCCAGACTGGATGGGGCTTGGAGCAACCTGGGCTGGTGGAAGGTGTCCCTGCCCATGGCAGGGGGTGGGACTGGATGAGCTTTCAGGTCCCTTCCAACCCAAACCTTTCTGTGATTCCATGTGCCTCCTCTGCTGCTCCCATGTTGTTCTGCAGTACTACTCTGTTCCAAAACTGGGATTCACAGAGCTCAAGGACATGGCTACACACAGAGCAGAAAGATGGAAGAATCACAGAATCATAGAATATCCAAGGATCCTGGAGTCCAACCTTCAGCCCTGCACAGCCCCAGCCCCAAGAGTCCCCCCCTGTGCCCCAGAGGATCATCCAAACCCTCCTGCAGCTCTGGCAGCCTTGGGGCTGTGCCCACTGCCCTGGGGAGCCTGTTCAGTGCCAACCACCCTCTGGGGGAAGAACCTTTAGCTGAGATCCACCCTGAGCCTGCCCTGACACAGCTCCAGCCATTCCCTGGGGGCTGTCCCTGCTCCCCCCAGAGCAGAGCTCAGTCCTGCCCCTCTTCTGTCCCTTATGAGGAAGTTACAGAGGCAGCTTCAGAAAAGACCCAAATGTCTTGTTTGAGTCATTTTCATGTAGAATTATCCACCATGGATACCAGGCCCTCAGTTGACCACCAATGCTCTCCTGGCAGGGATAGATAAAAAATGTCTAGTTTTGTTGTTTTTTTTTCACTGCTGCATTAACCTACCCCCAGACTAAGTGACCAAAACTCCTGTATCATAAATG
>CM076281.1:9640000-9760000 GCA_038380795.1 Pyrocephalus nanus
GTGAAAAAAAATGGAAATTAAAATCTGGCTGATATGTTTAAAGATAAACAGGGTCAATTAATTTGTTTAAATTGACTTTAATAGACCATTTTTGTTCTTGTTTAACTTGAGAGCTTTAAATTTAAATGATCTAATCCTTTTTTGGCATTTTTAATATGAACACTATACCAAAAATATGATTATGGTACCTAAATGAGACATAGCCTTCCTTCAGCCCATTTAATTTTATTTTTTGCCTTTTAAATAAGGGATAAGTATATTTGTATTTGTGTGACGGCTCCAGTGGTCTCAACCCTCAATAACTGCACTTTTAAAGTAGAGGAACTGCAAACATGGGCAACAGCCCCAGCAGCTGCAGCTCCAGTCCCCTGCAGCACAGGGCAGAGCTGGTTTTCCAGCAGCAGGGAGCTGCCAGTTGCCATGAAAACACAGAAAACGCCACACACAGAACAATCACACCCAGTCCTGACAGGTCTTTAAGGTCTTGCAAATGGGGCTTAGGCCTCTCTAATAGTGCACTGCTCTTCATTATTTATGGTACAAAGAGCAGGGGGGGGAAAACCTGTAATTTGGGCAGTGACAGAACATCTCATTAAAATCACCAGAATAAGAAATAGCTGTACTTTAGCTCTCAGTCACAAAAATCTAAGGAATATTTTGATTATATTTAAGATCTGAAAGCGTGCAATACATCTTCTGCCCTGTCCCCTGAAGCCATCCCTTCTGTCTCTGTTACATTTGGGAAAACAAAACTCTTTTAATTGCTGAGTATTTGGTGTTTACCAAGGAGAACAACTGTGATCATGCATGGCCACTGCTGGGAGAAAAAAGAAGCTGTGCCTGGGTGTACAGGACTAGTTTCTTTGGGGACCAGACATATAACAACCTTTTCAAGCTTTACTTCTCCATTTTCTAAATTAAAAGCTTTTTGTAAGCTCTCCCCTGTGGAAATATCTAAATAAATGGGCAAATGATGCTTTTAATCCTTGCTAAGGATGGCAGAACTTCCAGCAAAACATATCCCGAGCCCCCTGCTCTGTGTGTGTTCAGTGCCTGCCCAGGCCCTTCATTACAATTTGTAACCCACAGAAATAATGGCCAGGAATTGCAAAGTGAGTGCCCTATAGCATTTAGGACCCTATTCAGCTGGAAAATTGCACAGCATACTGAGGCACGTGAGCCCTGAGAGGCCACTGCAGATCCTTTCAGGAGAAAGGTCAGCCCAGCACCCCACGAGGAGGAGATAATACAGGAAAAACATTTGTCAGCTCCAAAGTAGAAGGAGCAAAGAGCTCTTCTTTACCCCCAGGTATTTGTCTCCCTTCTCCTGCCCTACATGTGCTTTGGAAGGGGAAAGTGTTCCTAAAATATTTGGGGACTGAGAAGGAGTCGTGATGAAAGGCAAAGGTTTTCAGCACCACCATCCAGAGGAGATGATCTCTGTCCCTTGACTGCAGAGAGCCTGAGCCAACTCCTGCCATCAGGTAAAACAGAGGCTTGATTATGCTTCTCCCTGGGACACCCAAACTCGGTGCCTAAATCCTTCCCTGGAATTTAGGAGAAGCAAATGGAAAAGGAGAGAAAACACAAATAAAGAAAGCAGACAAAACACTGAGAAAGCACCTTATTTGTCACATGAAGAGCAAACCAGCCTTTCTCTGAGGCCACCTAAAGCCACCTCCTGCAAGAGCCTTTGCTCCCCCTCTCATCATTCAGTCACACACAATACAGGTTGTGTTGCTAAACACAGCATACTTATTTCTATGACTGACCCTCTGCAGTCCTCTCAGTGGGTGTATTTGTTCTGGCTGCCTCTCTTTGGAACCACAGAGATGTCTTGCTAAAGGTAAATGGAGGAATTTCCACGGGCACTACTGAAAAGTGGCAATGAAATTCCGTATTTGCACCCTCCAGTGTTACTGTTACAAAACCTCCACTGCTGCACAAAGTGGAGGAAACACACAGGGAATGCAGAAGCACTGGGTGTAAAGGGTGCTTTTAGTGAAGAGCACACTGAAAACGAAGCTGCTTCCCATCAGCGAGTACATTCTTTATCTTTAGCGTAACATTTACAAAGCTTGTTCGGGAAAAAAATGTGTTAAATCTTTCATCAGGCTACAGACACTTTATTTGGAGTCTTCACAGAAACCCAAAGTAATGCCATAAGGTGCCTGGAATATTAGCCAAGATAAAACCTTCAGGGCCATGCACGCTACTGTTTTCAAATCTGTTCTTTCATCTGATGTGCCAGTCGAAATTACTTCTGCAACATGGTCAGAACCAACCTGGATGGATTTATAATGCCTGAAATTGCTATGGGCATATTTTTGTGAATCGCCTAGAGACAAACAGATAATTCTCTTTAGATTGTGCGAATTGCTAATTCTTATGCATGTCGTGTGTTTGCCAAGTGGCATGTTTAGACAAGGAAATTGCAGAATATTCCTGATGTCACCAGAGCTCTGTGCTTACAAAGCCACAGCAGCGAGGACAGTGTCCTTTCACGCATCTCATGTATACATTACAGATTGTTTTTACACGGTACTTGGTACCTTTCCCCACTACACACCTACCTGTCTACGAGGGGAGTGAAATGCTAAAGAGCAATTAGTGACTATACCAGCACGACACAACCACTTGTGCGGGTGAAGGAAGCAGAACCCAGCCTTCTCCTGGCTCTGCTCAGGCAATTGGAATAAACAGTGTAAGTGTCATCTTTCGAGTCAACATGTCAAGCTGAGTTTTGGGATGTCTAATCTCTGTCTGTTGGCATTACTGCACCACACACGAGCCCCTCGCAGAGCCTCCCCCTCTCCCCATAAACACAGCTTGTGCCATCAGGCCATGAAGTTCCCCTCTCTGCTCAACCTCCTCAGAGTTTTTGAACTCACTGGCCAATTCCACCCACATTTGACAAGAGATTTCAGAGCTAATTAAGCTCATGTGAGTTTTCT
Source organism: Pyrocephalus nanus (assembly GCA_038380795.1). Taxonomy (NCBI): domain Eukaryota; kingdom Metazoa; phylum Chordata; class Aves; order Passeriformes; family Tyrannidae; genus Pyrocephalus; species Pyrocephalus nanus. Next base: position 9,642,955 of record CM076281.1, read on the forward strand.
GAAAAAGGCGGCCAGTTGGTGCCGAGCCCCGATGAGTCTGAAGGAAAGGCTGCAGTGTGTGATCACACCTCGCTCCCCACCAGAAAACGCAAACTCAAGAGGAATGTTAGAAGAACTCCAAGAAAAAGGCATCAATCAAAGGTTTCAATTAACTCTCTATGGGAAAGGAAGCTTTGATAAGTTTTTTGCTCGTGTTTATTTTACTACACGTGGCTCAGATTCAGAGGTGCCAGCTTTTAACTAATATAGGAATTAGCCTCATCCTCCAACCCAACAGGGACATCCCTGTATAGCGTTTATTATAAAGCATAATTGTAGCTTCAGGGCATCATTTCAGATGAAAATGTAACATATACAATAAAAGAAAATTCCATTTGTATTATGAGCAGATTTTGCTTCTGAAGTGACTCTGTACACGTGGAGAACACGGTGAACTGTGTGTCCAGCCAGCACAGAGCCGATGGTCCCACGCTTATGGCTTAAGGCCATGAGATTATTAAAACCATGGATTTAATTCCTGGCTGACACACACTCTTCTTCAGCAACTTTGGGTAAATCCCTCTTCCTCTCTTCTTGTGTCTGGATCCTCCATCTGTAAAATAAGACTTGGTTCCCTTCCCCTCCACTTCTTTCCTTTCTCTTTGTGTTGAACTCTCTTCTACACAAACTGAGTGACGCCTGCTTTCCCTGAATGCCTGTTAAACTGTTTTCTAATTCAGACAAATACAAACACAAACGTACTGAATCCATTTTTCTGAAGTATTTTAATTGGGTTTTTGCTTTGTTTCTTTTAGTTCTCGATCACTGGCCATGAAAAAATTCCAGTGGCTTCAGAAAGCTGGGTCTGTCCATGAGAAGAACGCCAGCTTAACAAATCAGAAGCTTTGGAGTACTTAAAGAGGTGCTAGGAATAAACAGTTGCTTTTCTTTACTGGGAGGAAAATGATTAATATATTTGTTTTAGCATGTGCTGTGAATGCAGCTTGGTTGTGTTTTACAAGAAGAAGTAACAAATTAGCGGTCTCCAACGAGTCACTCCGAATCCCCTTCAGATTTCACCGCTGCTTTAAATAGGGTTTCTCAAGGCAAACAGGAAAGAATTTTATTTTCAAAGGGAAGAGAAAACAGTGTTGCTAAAACAGTTCTGCTGTCTATCCCTGCGGGATGCAAAAATAATCCATGACTGTGACTTCCATGAATTTAGTTAACTACGGCTAAATTGCATCACAGAGCCTGTCTTTAACAGATCTGCAATGGTTAATGAACATGGTGGGGAGACCAGATATTTCTTCAAAACAACTCATCAAGTAAGCTGCCTCCACTTAACAGATGTAAAGGCAGGGCCCAAAGTAGGAGCTGGCAGAAACAGATGGTGCCTAAGGGCAGCTTTCTGTTTCAGTGCTCTGGGGGGCCAGGTTAGGCAGGACGGGAGGGCTGGGGAGGTGGGGGTTGTGTTTTTCGGCAGCAGGTAAAATCCATTTGTCACACCAGCTCCAACTGGGCTTTCAGCACAAAAGTTTAATATCTGAAACCAATGAGGCATTCTGCTCTCCGACTGCAGCAAGGCAGGAAAACCTCTCCGAGCAGTGTGGAGCCCCAGCCTGTTCCAGCAGGGAGAGATGTCAAACTCCTCCTTCGGTGAGATTTGCCTTTTCTCTTTCTCTTTCAAACAAATAAAAAATGGGTATGCAAAGGGAACTGTTTTACCTTATTATACCTTCAGGCAAAGACCACAAAGTGAGGAGGGTAAGTGTGTTTTCTCTCTCTGCTCTCCACAGGATAACATCAGCAACCTCATAAAGCAGCCTCTGCTTTCTCCTTGCCTCAAACACAGACACACACATTGCGGCACCAGCAATAAATTTCCATCGCCTCCAACTTCCAGCATTGCCAAGGTATGTGCCACAGAGAGCATTTTTATGAGCCGGTCTTTGACTGCCAGGATTTTGCCTTCATAAAGAAGAGATTTTTTAGTCCATTCTGTCTATTTATTTTGTGTAGAGGAATCAAGGTCAATAAACCATGGAGAAATTCACTCTACCTTATTCCACTTCAGACTTTTGTCATCCACGCTTTATCGAGTATCTGAATGAATTTTTAATATCATGCCACAAAATGCTTTGGTCTTCTATCATACACTGGGACTCTATAAATCTGATAACACTTGGGAGTTCTCAAATATACTCAGCACTGAAGAAACAGCTTTAAAGTTTAGTCATTCTGATGAAATGTAAGAGCTTATATCAGTGACAGGTTGACAGAAAAAGCTGTTTTCCTTTCCATTTCACAGACTTCCACGTATGAACGCCATGAAACATGTCAGGACTTTCTCTGAGTCTATGAAGACAGAGATGGCATCTGCTCCCAGTGGGGAGCCCTTCTAACCAGTAATACTGTAAAATTTCATGATTCTGAAATCTGATCGACAGCCAAAGGAAGGGCAGGGAGGAGGTGTTTACTGTATTTTATACGAGAGCATCAATTGCTTGTCTTGGCACATGATGTATATTTTTATGGCATACAATGCCACTTTCAGCATATTTTTTAAAATTAAAATGTATTCATGTTGGCTGAACAGGCTTATAATTTCCTGTTGCTGGAAAAAAAAAAAAAACACACATTTTTAAAAACTAGGTATTAACCCTACAGACTCATCACTACAGTTTTAGGCAGGTAGGCAAAAAAGGACCTCGAGCTTTAGGCAAATCCAGACAGGTCTACTCCATCTGCCCAGCACAGCAGCACATCAGGTTCTTACAGCACCACTGATCCCAGTGACAGCTGAGAGTGGAAGTGGATCCATTGCCTCTCATCATACCATGGCCAAACTGGGATCTCATTAAGCAACTGCACTAGATTTTCACATTTGCCCTTTGAACAAATACACATCTATATGGCCCCACCAAATTTACTCAGCAACACACAGCTACAGCTTTCAGCAGCCTGTGGGAACAGTTCACAGGTGCTTTCCCCCAGAGGCCAGTCCAGACTTCCAGACAGTTAATTCCACTGGAATATGTCTGCAGGTACGGGCTGGTGTTGGCCCAGCCAAAGGACACAACTGTTCCTTCTTCAGCACAGGGTCGTTTTTAACCTGTGATTTGTTCAATCCTGAAATCTCACAAATGCCCTCCAAGAGAGATCTGCATCACAAGGAAAAATAGCAAACCCCTAGTGGGTAGCTTTAAATGTGCCAGATACCTTTGCACCTTCAACATAAGATTTGAAGGATGCACAGTTCAAAAAACCTTGTAAACCACCACAGGGCTTGCAAAGAACCCCACAACTCCTTCCTGTCCACATGGTGACACAAACTCTTTCTGATGAAAAAGCAAGAGGACAAGCCCAAGATTCTTGCAATTTTATTGACTGTAACAAGATTAAATAGAAAATTAAAGGCTGGCAGGGACTGGGCACATTTATAGAAGGTGGACACCGAATCTAAGTTATTTAACAAATGAAAGACTGCAGCAAGCACTGTGTGGATATGGATTTGGAGGAGGGATTTATGTGTGTACACGGAGCTAGGGCAATTCTCAGCTTTAGTTTGAAGAAGATCATGGAAGTACCCAGTAAAACAGACACTTTCAGAGTCTGATCTCTTTCACTCCCCTGAAATCACTGTGTATGAAAGAGGGAGGAGAGAATCAAATGCTCACACTGATTAATTTCTGTTTCATTTTGTAGGTGTTGGTGACAGGGACTACATGGTACAAAGAATTCAGGTTAGCTGGAAATCCAGCCTCGGGCCATTGAGCCACAGAAAAGATTCAACCAACTAAAGCTACTCTGAACCTGGAACTCCTGAGGTTAGAAAAAGTGGGGCTTCCAGGAAAACCTTCAATGCACTGTTTAGAAACATTGACAGGTGAGTTGTGGCAGTGTGAGGATTTGGTCCATGCACTCCATCACGCCCCAGCAGCCCTGTGAGGTGCATGTGCGTCGAGGCATTGGGAGTGCTTTGGTTCTGAGTCAGACAATATCATGGATAGCTGTGACAGATGGCATTCCCAACACTGCTGCTTCCCAAGACAAAGCCTTCCAAGCCAACTGCCACTCTTCTCCCTTCTGCTTTTCTCTCCTAAGGATATGTCAAGGTGGAATAAAGTACCGTTCAGGTCTTTAGGTACCAGCAAGCACCAACAGGACATGCGTGATGCCAAAAGAGAAACCACTGAACACAGGAAGAGTGAAGCAGGAGTAAAACAAACTAAATATGCAAAGGGTGAGGGACACACCCAGAAACTCAGGTGACTTTATGATGCAATTAGAAAAGATAAAGTTATCACGGAATCACAGAATGTGCTGAGTTAGAAGGGACACACAAGGATCCTTGAGTCCAACCTTAGCCCTGCACATCCCCTGCTCACAACTTTCTGTAACTGCTCCTCTTCCTCTTCAGTGGGAAGGAAAGAGGTTGGCTGCACTCATGTGTGTGATGACACAATTCTGTCTGTCTCAGCTGACTTCAGGCACATTGTTATGAGAACAGGATGCACCTACTGATCAGTCAAGAAGCTGCTGATTCCCGGCCTCTGGGAAATAGTTTCTTCCAATGTACATCAAGTACATGCTCAACTTTGCTGGAAACTTCCACAGCATGGGCCTTATTGTTGTAATAATTATGACAATTTTAGTTTGAAATAATTGTGAAAATTTTCAAGTTGTTCTGCATTCACACTGCTACTTGTACTGCAATGAGAACATCTTTATTTTAGCTGTTAAAGAAAGTCATGTTAGCACAAGTTCATCTTCAAAGGACTTCCAAGCTATTGTGGGCTACAGCCTCCCAGGAAGCAAAAAAATAAATTTAATCTACACCTAAATCTTATAAAAATGAGTTACAAACTTCAGGATGACAAAGTGCAGCATTTTTAGGGGTGGAATTTCAAAGGAGAACCATCTGGGGTTATTTTCCTATTAGTCTGATTGGCATTCTGAAATGGTTTATTGTAGGGTTGGTATGTGTTGTGAAAGAGATTCAGGGGAAATGTGATTTTAAAAACTCTTTCATCTCTTCCTGCTTAAACGTTTCATCCACCACACAGTCTCAGAGTTGTGTTCTCTTGCAAATGCAGAGCTGTACCAGTTTATATCCCTGTACTCTGGTCTACTATTACTCTTCTTCATTAATAGAATCTGAAGAGTATGTTTTTAGAGTTTTTGCAAACAATTTTACATGTAACTAACTGGTACTATTAGAATAATTCCATTTTATTCTGGGCCCAATAAAGAGTGTAGTATATAACATATTGTATGGTGCAGAATGCTATAGCCAGAACAGGAAAATAGTCTGAGTAGTTATTATCAGTTTGCTTTCTAAGTATGTTATTTACAATACGCAACAGATGTTCTCCGAATGTTAATGGAAAAATACAGGCCTTGTATTTATTTCTTTTCTGACAGACTAAAAAGTGCAACTAATATAATAATAATCTTGGAAAACCCAAAGATTACTGCACAATTTGGAAAATGGTCTGTTGAGTCATTAGTCTTATTATCTGATATTTTCATAACTCACTAGATAAACACTGTAAACTCTGATTTCCTGGTAATGAGCCTTTATGTGTGCAAAAACAGGCCTCCAAGAAATCTCAATTAAGCCTAAGAAACAGTGTTTTTAAATTAACCCCAGCCCCTAAATGCTGCAATAACTCGTGTGTGAGTGTGTGTGCCCACGTGCAGCTTCTCCCTCCCCACTGATGGACAGGGTTAGAATTCCCAGCTCTATTTCCCCCTGATAACTCAGTGTTTGTTAACTCAGTGCTTCCAGTGTGTGGTCTGGGACCCCAAGGCATTCATGAGGGTCTGTAAAACAGACATGGTTCCCTTTGCTCCATCAGGGTCCCCAGTTCCACTGATAAAAGCTTAAGGGAGCCCATCTGCTGAGAAAATGTGACAACTTCTGCTCTCCCTGCTCTCCAGGAACAAGGGCTCAGAGTTCATTCCTGATGTTTGCCATGGAGTTATAAATATGCAGTACAAATGATTCCTCAGACAAACAAATTTGAGCAAGGTGCTATTACACTTCAGAAGTGTTACGTGACCTTACCTGGAGGGACAGAGTCATACCTGCAGCAAACACATTCTGGGGTGTGTTTTTTTTCCCCACTCTTTGTTTGGATGTAAAAGCTATGGACACCACTAGCTTTTCTCTCTCAGTACTACTTTATCTGATTTTCTTTTATGGACAGTATTACACAGCACTGACAACTCGTAGGTACCACACAGGAGCAGAAGAGGACAAATAGCTTGATTAGCCATGGTCTTGTACTTGTGTAGTCACTCAGGCAGCCTACAAGGCCTCTGTGAAATACTATTAACCTGAAAAGGTAATTTTTTTCACCAGTCCTTGAGGGGTAAAGTGCAAGCTGGTGCCTTTGTTATCTTCTATCTGTGTGGCACAAATCACACTACTGAGACAAGTCATTTTACTTCATTTTTTGCCTAGCTTTGTATAAAAACAACTTTTATGCAAACAGGCTGTCAGTCCACCCAGCCCCAGTAATTTTCAAACCCCTTGTTCCCTTCCAATTACATTTGATAGAGCTCTAAACACATCAAGTTACCAGAAGTTCTATGCAAATCACTAACTCTAGTACAGGAAAGAGAGTCATTGCTCAGCCTGGGACAGCTGGCCAAGCAGCCAAGAGCAGAACACAGCCTGTGGCACGTGTTTGGCCAGAAAGGGAAAATACAACAGAGCCACAGGGAATGTGTGCATGGGCAGAGGGAAGAGAAAATGCTTTTGTGACATAGGACACACTTTGACTTCACTATTCAGCCTGGAGAGGAGAAGGCTTTGGGGAAACCTGACCATGGCCATTCACTCCCTGAAGGAGCCTAAAACATAGATGGAGAGAGATTATTTACAAGGGCTTGGAGTGAAAGGACAAGGGGAATGGCTTCAAACTGCCAGAGGGCAGGGTTAGATGGGATATGGGAAGAAATCCTTCCCTGTGAGGATGAAGAGGCCCTGGCACAGGTTGCCCAGAGAAGCTGTGGCTGCCCCATCCCTGGAAGCGTCCAAGGTCAGGCTGGTCAGGGTTTGGAGCAATCTGGGCTAGTGGAAGATGTCCCTGCCCATGGCATCCTATATTCAAAAGGGGTAGAAGGGGAGCTTTAAGGTCTCTTCCAACCCAAACCATTCTGGGAGTTGATGCTATGGTTCTCCATGCTTGTAGCACAGTTGTTGAAGCAATGTGAGGAAAAGAAGGTGCAATGTGCTTGTACAGCACTGTGATGCGCCTTCAAAATAAAAATTCACCCTCTCTGCCCAAAGAAATCCAGTTCATGACAATACTGCAAAGGAAAAAAAATCTTGAGTCTTTCACAGTTTTCTTCCCGCCTCAGCACAGCAGTTGGGAAAATAACATCCATCGTATTGTACATGACAGGTAAAGAAAAAAAACCTAACAGCCACATCTGGTATCATTAATACTTTAGCAGACTTCCTATTTCTAAATTAGTACCATTCTGCAAGTAAAATGACAGCTCCTCACAGCGCCTGTGAATGTGCACAGCACAGACACAAACACAGCGGCAGCTCCGGCTGCAGCTGCAGACAGGGCTGACAGGCTTTCCAGAGCCCTCACACGAGCACAGACTGGTTCTGGGGAGCTGCTGAAATGCCAGGCTGGCATTTTCTCAGAGTTTTTACAGGTGAAAAGTGAGCTAATAAACTCCTGGCCCCCGAGCGCTGGCAGAGGGGCCGTTGTGGGGGACACCTGCGGCTCCGGCGAATGGACCAGGTGCACCCACAGCATCCCCCAGCGCTGCCAGCGGGGCACAGGACACGGGAAACCAGCTGCATTTACAGGGCAGCTTAAATAACCTTCTGCTGAGCTCTTCCAGCCCCTGTCTGTGGGACCTCAGCACACTGCAGGGCTGTTTCCTACCACAGAGTCCTGGGGCAGGGGGACCTGCCTCCTCCTCACAGCCCAACTTACTGTATTTCTTTTCAGGGGTGAACACCTGAAAATCGTGCCAACAGCAGAACAAAACACGGTGTCTGCCACGGCTGTGCTCAGCAGCAACAGAGCAGAGCCAGCTCTGACCCTGGCACAACGTGTCTCTTGGCTCCAGAAAGCCATTGCTCACAAAATCAGCCGCTTCTGCAACACGAACGCACACACACACACACACAAACGAGCTGTGGTACAGACCTCAGGAAATATCAGTCTCCTGAGGTAACCACAAGCTTAAAATTAAGCTTGAAGATGACAAAAAAGTCTGTCTGCCTGTGTCCTGACGTGTCTCATCCATCTCGGGGAGTTACCAAGGCTTCATCTCCTCTGCTCACTTGCGTCAATGAGATCAAGCAGACTCCTGAAGCGACCACAGGAAGTTCTCCACATGGAGCTGAGGCATCTGGAGCTCTTCCCGTTATTTAATTCTCGCTCAGTTGCTAATTCAAAGCACCACAACAGAAAGCAGAGACGTTTCTCAATCTTTCCTCAGGAGGGATTTGCTCATGTAAATCCCACCATGGAATAATTCCCCTGGACAAAGGAAAAGGTAAAATTTTCCAGTCTCATCGAGCACTTGGCTTTTCTCGGGTGCTCCATCTCACTGCCCGTCTGGGAGCACCTACAGCCCCACAAAACGAACCACCAAATAGGGACTGTGGTTTGCATTGTGTGTTGCACTTAAAAGCATTGCCCAAACAGACTTCTGCTGTGAGCTGCTGCCTGCAATACATTTGTAGATCAAGAAATCAGTGTCCTGAGGAAGTCTTAAAATGTCTCTGCTGGGAATTAATCTTTAAACCTCCTGATGAATACATGGGACACAATGTTAACTAACATGAAAGGTTTCAGAAGGAAAAAAAAAAAAAACACCCAAACCCACAGAGGTCAGATTTTAATCTTTGAAATGAAGAAAGGGATCCTTGTACAAAAAAATCCACCATTCACTTGTTTCTACCTCTTCTACCTCTGCTGTTGCTCTGCCCAGACTAAAGTCACTCTTGTGCAGCCATGCTACCTGGAAAAGCCTGGGAGGTTGGATAATCTAGTGAGCTTCCAGATGCTTCTTTTTTATTTTTTTCCCCAGTTTCTCTTCATTTAAAGTAGGATATTAATTCTCACTTATGCACCCAGTTAAATACAGTCAGAATGGAGGATGCAGAGCACCTACCAGATCCTTTGGAACCTTTTTAAATATGGAGCTTTCTAAAGGAAAAAAAGTCTGTTTGCACAATGCCTTATAAAATATGGCACATATTACCCCCTACACCTTTCCTCCTGACTCCACTTTCATTTGCTGACTCGGGTATGAAGTTGGATAACAAAGTGCAAGGCCCACTGTGATCAAGCTCCCATGAAACTGCTGCTTAGCTGGGTTCTTAAAAGGAAACAAACCAAACCAAACCTACAATGACTGTAATTAGAAGGGAAAATAACCCTACCCATACCTCAGCTGAAACCAAGTCAACACATAGAGAAAAAGGGTGAGGAGGAAGAAGGGAGAGGATCCCAGCCTGTTAATCACATACATCATTACGGCAATTGGCTCAGAAGTTGGCTCGTTGACGATTGATTCATGAGTTCCTGCTGCAAGCCAAGAAAAGAGAGAAAAGACGGAAATCTCCTTATTTATTTATCTGTGAGTGCAGCAGGAGGCTCTCCTGGATGCTGGGAGAGCACAGCCCGGGCTGACCTGCAGGAGGCTGCTCCCTCCCTGCTCCCACGGCCATGCCGAGCTTCTCCCAAATCCATCGACACCGCCGCTCCGTGCCTCCCGTAGTGTTCTCATCACAGACAGGAATTAGCAGGACAAGCAATCAGGACACAGCCCTTCTCGAGGAGGGGAGGCCTCGTGTTTGTGGTGGTGCCTCTGCGAGCACCAGCAGGTGAATGCAGATGAGTTTCCTGCTCATTCATGCGGCATTGCTGCCGTGCTGGCGGCCTGAGCCGCGGTACCTCAGAGAAGCAAAGTGCTTCCCAACCCTCAACACAGAACAAATGGAAAAGGATGAGCCTCATCCCATCTGGTGAGCCAGCTCTCTGCAGGTCACATTAAACAGCATAATTAATAGTTTTAGAATAAATAACGTGCAACCCTCCTGTTTCGCTGCAAACAATATTTTCAAAGAGCAGCCCAATTTGGGTTTTTTTGTAACTGCTGCATGGCTACAAAGACATGGTCCAAGTGTTAAATTACTTTTTTCTCTCACACCAATTTTACTTGGAAAGAGCTTCACTGCTTCAGAACTGCACTTTGTGTATCATAATACAGCATAACCATTATTGAGATTCATCTCTCCAGCAGCAGCTTTGCTGTGCCAAATTTCCTATTAAATAGATTCTTCTGAACTTTCACTAACTGCTGTCTACATTGTTATATTGTAAAATGAATCCAAACTAATAAACAGTTATGGCTATTTTCTAAAGTGAAAAAAGGGAGTAAATTTCATAAAAGGATGGCCATGAAGTATGGACAATAGAGTCCTTTACCCCTACAGCTATTCTTCCTGATATGATTTATACAGTGGGACAGTCATAAACCAAGAAAGCAATACTATCAGAGGCTCTAAGTATTTCTGGGGTTTGATACTCAAACATTTAACAGTTGTTTAAAGTTCCATTCATTTGCTTACAATCTATATAGAATGACTAAAACTTCTGTGGTAGCAGCACAGCCCTGAGCACATACATAAGGGAACCACACCAGGAATGTTGGGAACAGGCTGCTTAGTTCCATCTCTCATGCCCGCTGCAGATGGCATTTCATTACCTTTGCAGCAAGAAGCTTTACACAGCCTGGGTGGGTTTTTCCTTCCCAGTAATTTGCAGCTGGAGTACATATACAAATATTTTCTACTTTGAGTGTGCATACCCTCGTTATTGCTGTAAGCAGAGATCTTCAGACAACTCACCAAGCACTGACACCCCCTGACACATGGACCTTAAAACATCAGCCACACCAGAGGCACAGTCCATGCCCTAGGGAGGTGACACCTCATGGACAACATGGTAAAAGCTCTCCTTGGCTCACACCGAGCTGGATGGGCACCCTCTGATTGCAAGGTTTGGGTTTTTCAATTCCATGGACTAAAGCAGTTCTGATGGTCTCTCCTTTGAAGCTCCTTGGTCAGAATGTTGTAAAATGAAATGAGTTTGCTCCCACCGGGCCCTGAACAGCCCTCCCATGCTAAAGACTTATGGACGCTGCTAATCTGTGACAAAACCAGGAAGTGTAATTAGTCCTGTCAAACCATCTGTCAGGCCTGAGAGACTTGGATGATATTTGGGAAAAGCATCTGAACATGTGTGCGCTTGTCCCAAGGCCCCGGCCAGCCAAGCTTGGCCAACAGCTGGGAAAAACAGGATTGGACACTTCTGTGAAAAGGCCAGAGGAAGAAAATGCTGCTAATACAGAAAATACTCATCACAGTCACTTCAAAATCCTGTTCCAAATGGTCAGCCCAGAACTGGAAGTACCTGCACAGATCCACTGCTGGACAGCTGTCCCAGGAAGAGCAGCTTCACCACCTGCACGTTTTGGTTCACCATTAAAGCACCCCCTACACCTGCACCACCAGCAGCTCTCCAAGAGGAGTTCCTGGGGGACACAGAAAGCCAGGGCTGGAATCGAGGGGATGGTGTCAGTCCCAAAGGAAGGCCCAGCCTAGAGAGGCTCCAACAGACTCTGTCTCCCAGCAGGAATGAGCACGACGGGTGCTCACGGCAGCTCGAGAGCTGCTCTGTTTTGCCAGGAGAATCCTTATCACGTCCACGAAAACACTTGATACATTTCACAGCAGAAATGTGAAGGGAAAAGGAAGGGGGAAAACGTCAGGAGAGCATTTCTGTAACCTCCACCCTGCCACGGGACACAGCACACAGACTGGGTGCTCAGATATCAACACATAAGGAGGCTGAAAACCAGTCAGGTCTGGTGAGATCACAAGGCAGGCTCTGACAGCAGCTCCTGACTGACAAGAACTTGGTGGGGCAAACCAAGTGTGCACTTACCACTGAGGTTTGTTAATTTGTGTGGTCAGTGATGCCCAAGGGCCAAAGCCACAGTTAAACAAACTGCACTCCTTGTACAAACTGTCCATTAACACCGTGACAATGAGTTTGGTTAAGTTTGTATTTGCCGAAATTTGTTGCTGTTTCAAAGTAAACGTTTTTCACAGAAGAATCATGACAGAGTTGAGAGAAACACTGAGAAGCTCTGGAGAAAAAACAGAGTTTTTGCTTTTCCTCTAATGGTTTTACTGGTTTGGAAGACCGTCAGTGACTTCTCCCTGGGATGGGCGTGGGGTATTCTCGCAATAAGTTACCCTACTGCAGTCCAGAAGGGATGCAGGTTGCTGAGGAAACAGCCAATTTGATTCCAAGCACTTTGCTTCAAATCCCTTTGTCATTTGAGGCAGTTTCTGGGTACTCTGCAAGGACTGATGGCTGACCCCACTGCACACACTAGACAGGCTCATGTACACAAAGCCACACACACATCCAACCATCTCTGGTCTAAAAACAGGTATTTTGATGTAAATCCATGTTCACAGAGAACATTTTGTCTCAAGGAACAGCATGGAGAGGAACAAACACAAACTCTGCCACCCTCCAGGCCACACTGTAAGTCAGGAGGGCACAAATTTGCACCACAAACACCTGCACCTCTGCATGTCAAACAAGAGGCAAGTCTGGATTCACAGAAGCACCCAGACCAGCCCAGACTGGGTTTTTATGTTAAATACTCAGCTTTGTATTTCAGGACAGAAATTACTGATAGTGTCACCACACCAGGCGTAGTTAAAGGTGCAGTCAAGCTTTACAAAGATTTCATAATCCAAGTATCTTAAATGCAGGATGCATTCAGTTGTTCAACTCTTTGTCTGCTTTTACACTCCCTCAAAGCCTGTATGTTTAGATAACCTTAAAAAAAAAAATCAGAGGATCCGATTATTTACAATCACCATCCAGCTATAGTTAAGAAAAATGACAAAGCTTTTCAATTTTCAGGGATGGAAGAGCACGCTGTGACCTCTCCAAACACTGACAGACACTAAAAGACCTCTCAGTTGATTTAACCAGGTTTCTTGAAGTCACTACGTGCACAAAGGGAACATGTGCAGGGATAGAGAGTGAATGTCCCCATGGTACTGTCATATATACCAAAGCTCTACAGATTATTAATACATGGGCTTGCCCCCTTCATTCTACAAGAGCTCTTGTAATGCCTCAAATTAATTGGAGGAGAGTTCAGCAGCTCCAAAGAGATGATTAAGATCAATTATTAATTCCTCTTCCTATTCCTTTATCTGTATTAAACCTCAAGACAAGAATCCAACTAATGAAACAACAACCATAATAAAAATAAATGGTACAAAATGAGCTCTTCAATTAAAAAAAAATAATTAGAGGAAATAATTTTTGCATGTTCTAAATTCCTCAGTCAGACTATCCTGTTTCATTCAATATATCTGAAAGAAATATAATTGCACTTTTCCTTTGAAGGAAATAGATGTTGTTTTCTGATTTTTCTTTTAGGGAAAGTAAGGCAAGTAGAGTTTAAGTGGAGTGGCCTCCAGAAGTTCAGGAGTGTCACAAAATGTAGGCAACAAACAATAAGAAGAGATGTCCTGTGTGTGTCTTAAAAAAGACCAAATGTTTGTAGATCCATGTAGTGGCTGAGGAGGGTGTTTGTTTAAGATCTGTGTTTGCTGGAGTTCTCTGGAGGATCAGAGAGTGGGAATGAGAGATTTTCACATCTTAACCAAAGAGCCAGAATGTGAAAGACATGAAGCAGGAGTGGTACTGAGCTGGTACTAACAAACAGAAACAAAGAACCGAGAGGTTAAAAATGTTATAACTATAATCCTCTTTCCCTTTCAACTGCCTGAGCTTTAGACTTTTAATCCCAAGAGCTCTCCAGTTTTCTGCTATGTCTCCTAGGAAAACCAGAGAAGTCTGGATCTGATATTTCTGAAAGAGAACACACACACACAAAAAAAAGGCAGCCAAGAACTAAACAAACAACCTTTCAAAACGTTTTGTACAACCTAACGAAGCAAATGGGACACAGGCAGACAGCTCTTCTCCCCCTCCTCCCTTGCAGGTCACCTTTATCCCTGACACACAGCAACAAAAGCAGAAAAATGAAAGTTCGGGCCGGCAGCCTGTCCTTAACTCGTCCTGCTGTGCTTTGGTTCAGCGGGGCGCGCAGATTAATGCGGATGTCACACGGCATATGCTGGAAAAACGCGGCACTGCAGGACGTGGGGAGAATGGAGGGCTGAGGCTTTGGGCATCCTCATCAAGGTAAAGCTCACAGGCCTCGAATGGTACATCTCCACGGACTCAGGCCTTTGAAACTTGGATCTCTTCCCTCAGATTCGCAGGCGGGAGCGTTGTGGCTGTGGAATCTGTGCATCTGGCTTCCCTGAGCATGGAATTATACAACTCTGCCTGAGCGCTGCTGCCTTTGTTTTCAAAACAACACATGCATTCCCAGGTATTGTGAACATGTGGAGATCCCCCAGATCCCTGATCTTCACAGTCAGGTGCACAACGCAACACAAAGCTTTTGTATGAGCTGGTTTTTTATCTTGCAGAGCAGACAAAAGACTTCTCAAATAAGAAGAACATAAAAGAAGAAGGTGTTGTGCAAATGCTAAAGCAAATTACTGGGGGGGAAAACAAAGTCCAATGTGAAAACAAGCAGATTTTAACGTACAAAACCTTGTTTTCCAAGACTTTTCACAGAATATTTTGAGTTGGAAGGGACCCATGATGATCATTGAGTCCAGGTCTTAAGTGTGTGGCCTGTAGGGGGATAAACCCCACACCTTGGTGTTATTAACACCATGCTCTGACCAAGTGAGGGAATCTCAGGGGTTTGGGGCAGTTATTAGAAGGTAAGAGCTGTGAGAGTACAAGGGCTGCACATTTAAAATGACAAGTACTTCTGTCACCTCGGGGTCAAACCCCATTTCAACAGTATCTCAGTTTAAATCTGTTACAGCTCCAGTATCAATAACTGGAATATCTGCACAGTAACTCTCCAAATCATGTGCTGTGCTCAAAATTGGGTGCAGAACCCGCATGTGAACAGCTAAAATGATCCCCAGAGATTAGATCAAAGTAGAAGGGAATCAAACACCGAGAGTTAACTTCTGCCACCGACCTCCATCTCAGCAAACAGAACCCTGCCCCGGCTCTGCTCGAGGCATCTGCCCCCAGGGCAGCTCAGCTGAGCATTCCCTACAACCAGCCTGGAGCAGGGCAGGGTCTGCATTCACCTTTGGGAGCTGCACAGAGCCCTTCAGCCCAGGAGTGCAGCAGCAGAGGCAGGAGATGGGGAAATAACCCAACTGTGAAAGCCCAGCTCTGAGTCCTGCCCTGGGAGCAGGGAGGGAACTGGGGCTGAGCTCCTGGTTCTTTCCCAGGAGCTCCCAAGGCATCAACAACTGACTGTGTTCTCAATACATTCAGCCACTGGAGCAGAAGCCAGCTGACAGGATACTTTATTTTTTCTTTAAATAACAGCTCTTGGCAGTTTATAAACCACACCAGAATGTATTCCTGCTGCATTCAAGATGCCCCAGCAAACTTTGAGCTCCCTAAGAGAGCAACAGGATGCTCCCCTAAGTCTTAATTACAAGACCAGCACTCCCTGTTTCTAGGGGCAAGGCTCCAAACAGGCTGGGAGTTCTTTTTGGGAGCCTGTCTGCCCCTGGCAGCCTCCACAAGGGCAAGGCAAAACCCTGTTGGAGAGGCTGGATCTGAATCTGCAAACAGCCAAGTCCTAAACAGGAGAGGGAAAAAGGAGAAAAGCAGACTGAAGCCCAACCCCCACAATCCTTGTTAGCCAGTCTTCCTTTTGGAGAGGCTTTATATCCACACATTTTAAGAAATGTAAAGGGAACCATAAACCCAATTCAATTTAATTGGGTGCTCTCCTGACAGAACAGTTATTAATAAGATTGCATTGTACAAACCTCAGTTAAATCCCAAATGCAGTCAGAGACACTTGCAAAAACATTTAACACCCAGCAAGTAACATGCTGCTGGATTGATGCTCCTCTGCTTTGCTCTTCCCCCTCCAATTCTCTGTCTTCTTTTATCCAATTATCAAATAAAAAAAAAAAAAAAAAAAAGAGGCAAAAAAACTCACTCATCTCGAACAGTTCCTATAAATTATTCACATGATATTACAGTGTATGTCAGCAGTCTCACAGTGTTTAAAAAACTTAACTACAAGCCAATTAAAATGTAAACTGAGAAAGACGGATTGGGTTGGGTCGCTCTGGTGTGAACTTAAGCAGCTCATAACAATACACACAACTTCTAGACCTGCTAATTTGACAGCTACTTTCATCAGCAGAGGCTTTTTCTGTCTTTCTTTTCTTTCTTTTTTTTTTTTTTTTTTAATGCAGTATTTCTCAGAGGACAAGTCAGTCTGTATCCAGCAGAGGAATTCCCTGGGTCCCACAGTGCTCTACAGGCACCTGGGGGTTGAGTTACTCTCAGGTTCAGATTCAGGTTGTACAATGGGAAAGGGGCAAAGGGATCTTCCCCTTTTGCTGAAATTCAGCGGTTACTGAAATTTTACCACTAAATTACAGCAATTCAAGTGACAGATTTCTTTAAAAAAGTCCCTAATTTCTCACAAAAATACGAATACAGTGCATTCAATTGCTACAGCAAAATAAACACCTTCTAAAAGAGACATTTTGGATTAGCCAGTGTGTGCATCTGGGTAGCAACACTGGACATCTGCCTAAATTGCTTACTGCTGGACTGCTGAGTGAGCCAGGCACCAATCAGCTGTTACAGTGATAATGACACTAATTTTAATCTTCATGGGTTAATTACAAGAGCACTGTGAAGTCAGATTGTGAACTCGGAGTCAGAAACATCGAGGGAAACCTCAAAACCTGAAAGCACTATAGACATAAAATCAATATTGAACCGGGGAAATTTAAGGTTTACCAAGCTAAAATCCTAATCAAGGAACCAGAACACCTTGATTTCCTTCTGCCCCCCCGGTCCTGGGTCGATGGGCCACCATCAGAGCAGCCACTCCCTGATCCCTGCAGGGGGGACACTGGGCTATGAGAGTTCACAGTAAGAGAAGCAACCATCACTGCCCCTGCTTTTTCACTCCCCTCTTCCAGCACAGTGAAAGCTGTCAAAGGTTATTGTGGGACCACCAGAAACTCAGCTGATGCAGTCAGTGCCTGCACTGCCAGCACACAGCCCAGCACCCTCACTGGATCTGGCGTTCTCAAGTCACCCTAAATTACAGTTGGATTAGTCAGAAGAGCAGCAAGGACATATTTCCTGCAGGCAGAAAGGTCTGCACATAGTGCAGACAGGAGCATCCTCCCCAAACACGTGCTGGGCTTGAGAAATAGGAAGGAGCAGGATGGAGGCCAAGTCTAAGCTCCCTCCCCTCACAGCATTAATCCAAGAGGAGTGAGTCCATCAGCTAAAGACCAAAGAAAGCTGGGCACAGGGAAATGGCCATTGGAGTGACACTGTTCTGAGGTGAAGAAAGAGAAAAAAGGCAGGTTTTTTTTAGAGTAGACAAGGTTTTGTTGCAACCAAAACTACTGTGGTTTCCTGCCTGCAGATTTCTAGTTTTGGCATTTTATATTTTCCATTTAGGGGGAAATAAAAGTATGACATTTTTATATTCCTTTCTTAACCTGAAGTAGAGTTTTAAGCAATGTATTTCCTGCAACATGAACCAACTCAGACTGTCCAAACAGCTCTGTCTGCAGTAACCAAGAGGAGACAAATGCAATGCCCAGCCTTTGGGAAGGAGCCCAGAAAGTCCAAGTCTGGAGTTTACAGCCACATGCAAGCTCTTTGCTCAGGACTGAAGCAAATCAACAGATGAGCATCAAGAAAGAATTGCTCACTCTGCTCCAAAGCTGTCTGCAGGCCTAGGAGAGCTAACCAGAGATGGCACAGCAGTTTTGTTCCAAGTGTTCTGTATAAAAGGGGACAGGGGAAACAAAGCAAGAGCCATTTTTTGGTTTATCTATTACGAGAACAAAAACAATATAAGCAAAACACTGTAACTGTTTTATACAAAATCATGAAAATACATTGCCCTAATGTTTTTTTATCCCTCAATTCTCACATCTTAAAAGTTATATAACTTTCTATAAATTAAAGCACTTCGAAGATCCAGTGAAACTACTTTTCAAAGGAAAATAAAAAGGAAAATAGGGATCAACCTTTGAACACTCCCAAATCCTCATTTGTAGGATGTGCATGAGACAGGAATAGAACAACCTAACAGGATTTATTTTTACTGATTCAAGTCATGCCATGATTGTAAATTCTGTGCTGGTCAGACAGCTGGAAGAGTTTTCATTTCAGGCCCAGGAAGCAGGGCTTTATTTCTACCAGCATTCACTGCACAGTTTTTCTTTCTGCAAGGCATTGAGAAAATGAAGGGAATTAGGATGTGGCATCTGAAATGACAGCTCCCTGAAAACACTGTTTTCTCTCTACCTGAATTTGAGTTTTTCTATTGATCTTTCCTGCCTTCCCTAATTCACCTCCATTCTGGTGGTGACAGTGCTGATCATACCTGTCATCTCCAGTTCTTCTTGATCCTGCATGAGAATCTGAAATTCAAGACCTTAAATCCCAACAATGAAAGTTCTCACTGCACTAATAACCACACACCAGAGATGCTCCCACAGCACAGGCAGGGCTTGAGCAGGGGCTCAGAACCCTCCTGGCTGGGGCTGCACATTGTTTTCATAGTTGCTTATTTGAATGAGGGCTTTTCCTTTCCTTTTTTTTACAGTCTTTTGATAAAGAGATGCTCTTCTTTCACTTTCGTTTAGAGAAAAATGATTGGATTCTGCAAAGTAACTTAATCACAAAAGCTACAAGATCCTGGCTTTGAGAAAATTTGTGTTTTCTTCATTCACTGTCTTTTAAGCTAATTATCTTGCAGCACTTGTGGGAATTTTATCAGTCCCATCACTCCACCTTATTTAGATATCCAGTCCCCATGAACAGACAGTTCCTCTAAGTCTATCCACAGATAAACTGTAGTGGTTCTGTCTTAGGGTTCTTGCCTGATAAATGCCTTAAGAGCAACGTTCCTACTTACACCAGCTCATTGCAGTGGAAAGCATTATCTTATAATTGATCTTATCTCTCTGTTAAACACTCTTAGCATCATGTCAACGCTCCAATATGGTCAATTACTAGATAATAGTGCCCACTTCCACATGTCTTATCACTGAAATGGTAAGATCAATAATTAAGAGAACAGAGCCCCATTAAGTGCTGTCACATGGAATGAAGAAATGAAATTATCCCACCTACTTCTTTTGCTGACTCTGAGCATGCCAGACTTGGAAACACCCAAATTCACCAGTGCTTCAGGACATTTTTTTCATCCCCAGCTCTACCTTCATCAGAATTTCTTGATGAATAGAAAGAAAAAAAAATAATCTCTATTTCCTATGTGTATTTTATCTCATTATAAAAAAGCAACAAAGTTCTCCCTGCTCTGTTTGAATGTTCATTATTCCTTGATTGACTACAAGTCCCCTTGCTTATTTTTTTGATGATTGGATACAAATCTGTTTTCTTTCCATTTTGGTGGTTCCTGGTCCATATGTATTATACACATGCCTCAATATTTCAGCTTTTAGCCTTTTATTCACATTACAGAATTACCTGTCTGATTTCCTTTTAGCCTTTGGGGCTGGGTCACAATATATGATATAAAAATACATCAGCTTTAGTGGCTGAATTAAAATATTGATTAGATATCTAAACTGGACATCAATTCACTACCTCAACTAATAAAAGTAGACATAAAATCCAGAATGTTAACCCTTCTTTAAAACAAGAGATGTGCTTCAGCAGGACCTAATTTTAGCAATTTTAATGTGCTGTCAAGGTTAGGTAGAAGGGAGGAAAATTCACACATAAAATATATTTACTTGCACTACAAAAAAAACATCTCATGGTATTCGTTTTGTCTCTCAAAGTCATGTCAAGAGAATTTGATCACTTCAATAAAAGGACTATTTACAGAGTGAACAACTAGCAAATCATCCACTCAACCTGTGCCTGCAGAAGTTCAACGCTAAAAGGAAATCACCCATCATGTTTTGTAGGAAAAACCTAAAAAACACAACTTCTGTCTTCCTTCTTCAGCTTTGGCAGGTGAAATTTTCATTTATTTTGGGGGGTTTTGTACTGCTTTCTCGCACAACTGTTTGATTCAGAACAGTTTACATTGTACAACAAAGTTTCCATCATCTCATGTACTAAAAACCAAAACATTTTTAAGTGTATTTATTATTTTTTTTTGCTTGTAACCTCAATGTCACTGTTCAAAGTTTGCACAGCAGGAAAATAATCTTCTCTGAACTGAAAGGGAGAGAAAACCTATGGACTCTCATACCCCTAGGATGCCTAACCCAGAGACATACAAGTTTTTCACTCTTTCCAAATACTTTAAGATGCTGCTTTCTAAACTTCTGAGGACTGACAGAAAACGTCCCTTACATGAGTAAATGTAGCTTTTTTTAAATAAACAACCTGCCACTTCCTGGGAAACTCCACTGAAGAGGAATCTATCAAATTCATTAATGTAAGGAATGGGAATTACCTCCAAAATCCTCACATCAGTTGTCCTTTTCTCCCCTGGAAATCACAGCAAAACTCCACTTTGTGTGGTTGAAAAGAACTGGGCATAATTCTGATACACTCAGTGAAACAAAATGCTTTCCTTATGGTAAAGGTTAAAAATAAGTATGGGAGAGTTTACTGGAATTTTCATACTCAGGCCATACATAAAAATCTGGCAAGAAATCAGACTTAGTCCACACCAGTTGCCCAATGCTGAGCTGTTTCCTTAAGCCTTTGATGTCCTCCTTTCTGCTCTATTACTCTTATTTTCCTCACTCTGGGATTCTTTGGGCCAGAAAACAATGACACATGGACATTCACCAGAGCACTTGTGTGTCACTGTGTCACAACTGGAAATGCCTTAAGAACAATAAGCTTTGCTATATCACACTGATTCCAGTCAGACATGGGTGTTGAAACCTTGATTCCTGGTTTTATATACTCAGTCAGGTGAGTTTAAATTACACATTCACAGGGGCTGTGCTTTCCTAAATCCATACAAGTGCAGGATTTGGGAGGAATTCCATAGGTGTATGTCATCCATCTCCAACCTGAGCCAAAGCACACATATGGATGAGCACCTACTCCCCACTCCTTCCAAAGCCACACAGACATTTTTACTCTGAATGCCGAATTTGAAGGATTCTCTGCTCACTACACACTTCCAAGCTGGTTGTTTGTGCCAGAGCTGCTTCACCCATTTTTAATTGCCACCAGCATAAATGTCAAATTTTGTATTACAAGCAGTGAGTCATGTCTGTGTTAATGACAAAGAAAATGCTTTATGGAGCAGATTCAGGGTTTGCACAATGCCCAGATCACCTTCTTTTTTAGTATGCTAAGAAATGTCTGTGGTTCTGGGCTTCTCAGGAAGCAGGGCTTCCACAATAATCACTTGAGACTAAAGATTAGTCTTCTGTATTGCCAAAAAGCTGTTGAAATCTGCTCTCAATCAGTGCTGTCTCCCTTAAGGAAGGGGGGAGAGAAAGGTGGGAAAGTAAAGATCATGTTTTTGAAGTTCTCTGCTTTTAGCAAGTTCTGTTCTATTTAATAGCTTCCAGAGTCAAGAAGGTCTCAGGTAGACCTGACTTACCTAACCACATGAGCAATTAGTTCCTCCAGACACTATGTCTGTTGTAATGTAGTTCACTTAACTTCACATGGTGAATCAGTTCACTTTGATGGTGGTTTTTTTCCCTTCCCTCCTATTATTTCTCTTCCTTGTCTCTCGGCAGCTGCCTGTCTTGACACCTGACCTCCACTTGCTCCATGGATTGACTGTTTCAGGCATGGTTAGGGAATTAAAATCTCTGCTCATTCCCTTGGGAACCTGAATAGACCCCCAAGTTCACTGCAAAATCCAGGCCTTGCAAATGCAAAAGGAGCACTGCTTCCCTTGGCTTGCTGTAATATAAGTTTGATTAAGAATGTGATTGCTGTTTCCAACACGGACTAAAGGGAGACATCAGTTTCTGATGGATTTGCCTGGGCCCACAGTCACAGCTGGTGGCTTCAAACACAACTCAAAACTTATAAAACCCAGCAAAACCTGCCTGACCTAGCAACAAAAATTAGCACAAAAAGCTATTTCACATTCTTTGATTTACTTTAAAACCAAATGTTTTGATAGTCTGCCTAATTGGTCTGGGATTTTGGAACAAAATCCAGAGATTAACTGAACAGGAAATAACACCAACAATGCTCCAACAGACAAAGGGCGACCACAGCTAATTGAACTGTTTGCTGAGGCATCAGCACACCCAGAGCCATGGCAGAGGGAAGGGGCTGCCAAGTACTTGTCTCCCATTGTATAAAAATGTCACTCAGGCACTTGAGTGCTGTTTCCTTCTGTCTGTCACCCCTGTTTCCAACAGAGAGAACCTGTTGCTGCACCTGATCCACTTGTCATCGAATCCTGAGTCAATTAAGCCTATTTTGTTTTTTATTTTTGGAAGCTGTGTATATTTATATTTCTTTCCTCAAACATCACCTTAATAAGGCTAGTTTAAGGAACATGTTTGTCTCTTGGTAAAAAAAAAAAAAAAATCTCAACCTCCTAAAACTTACCTGATCTGCATTTGTTAAATGGTCAGCATGTGGAGACAATGCAGTAAAAATCTACAGACCTCAAAGCTTAATAACCCTCCTCACCAATGCAAATGCAGCCAACTGAAACACTTTTTGTTAAAAGGAGTGTCTACAGCAGGGATTTTAATGCAAGCACCATGTTCACTACGGATTCTTTTTAATCAAGGCTTATTATTATTTTTTAATATACCAACCAACCAGTGTGTTGGTTGTTCAGCTCCTGCCTGTCCTGTGACACCCTCCCCACCCCTCCCATGGTTTTGTTCTGCGAAGGGATTTCTTTGGGCTGCTGCTGCTCCAGAAGTTTTAATCTCATTTCTGAGTGCCAGGACTACTGTGCACAGGATAGAGAGCAGATAGGCAAGGGAAGGAGAGACAGTGTCCCTAAGAGTGCTCTGAAATCCCAGCAGTGACCCTGGGATGCTGCAGCTTCCTGCCCCCTCATCCCCCATCCCAAACAGCACTGCCTGCCCCTGCTCTGGAGACTCCCCAGGCACGTCCATGAAACTGCAGACACTGCAGATGAAGGACAAATTCAAGCACCTGCTCCCCATCTTCAGGGCAATAAACTTAAAATTTGCCTCTAGTGCAGAGAAACTTCGAGCCAGGTCTGACAGCTAATTTTAAATAGATAGCATTAAAGCAAAGTCCTCATATGTGAATTCTTCATGATGCTGTCAAGTTAACATGTTCATTTAACTCTGTTCATTTACCTCCAGCTGAAGTGTACTGGATCAATTTTCCATCTTGTCTATATGCACAGTGAGTCTATTACCATCTCAACAAGACATTTCTCTTGACCCCAAGAGACCCCGTTTGCATCAGTAGCACGTGCAGCTAAAGCCCAGCAAAGATGATATTTCTTGGATGTACTTTTTCAAATTTCAGTCCCCAAGAGGCACTAATGCTCATAAAAACTGTTTTTCCATCCCTCCCACCCATTCCTACCTCTACCACAGCCTTCTACTCAAGGCTGGAGCGGTTCGCAGGTGCCACGGAACTGATGTTGTAGATAGCTGACTGCTGATGGAGCAACTGCTTCCTGAAACAGGCACCTCCAGGACTGTTCCTCAGAAATGAAACACAGATGACTTCCAGGTAAATCAGTCATCTCCTTTAAGGACCAGTTTCTGGTACTACATTAACAGTGATGACAGCCTTCTCCATGAGGGGCTGATTGCACAGCACTCACTTCACAAAGAATGGCTGTGGGCAAGAATATCAGCACCTCTGATTCTATTCTCTGACTGCCATGATGAAGGGACAATTTGGAGAGATTACAAAAAACATTTATCAAGAAGACACTGAATCTCACCTGCACTATTTAATTCCAACTACTTTCAACCACGTAATGTGGGCTACGGGGTTCCCACAGATTATCTACTTGCTCTGAGGGAATGCACAATGCCACCCCTGAATTCCTGACACTTCTCCAAAGAATAGGGCTGCAAAGCTCTTAGCAGAAAATGGAAACACTGCTCTAGGTTGCATCAAAGCCATTAGAGAGGAGGAAAAACTCGGGTTAGTGAGCAGGGAATTGACTGATGCCAGTGCAGCCTGAACGGGGATCTGCCATGAGCACTGGGCTAAAAAACCTTTCCCCAAAAAAGGCCAGTTCAATGTACATAAAACAAAACAATGACACAAATGGGAACACTTTTTTATAAACAAAAGCATTCCCCAGGAGGAAAAAAACCCAGAATTAAACTGTCGGAGTATTTAATAAGAAACAGCCTGTTCCAGTCTCTTCTTCATTTAATTTAAAATAAACATAAACCAGAGCTCTCCTACACAACATGATCATTCCTTCAGAAGAAACAGAATGGAATTCAAAGGTCACCCTGAAAAGTTTGGCTGTTGGAAAACTGAGGAAGAGACTGCTGTCCCTCAGCGATCCTCGAGGAGCAGCTGGTCTGTTCCCTCACACACAGAGTGCAGGATCCCCACTGCAAAGCTCCCCAGCTCCACCACAGACTCGATGATCACTCAGTCCATCAATCCCAACCATCAGCTCAGCACCCCAGTCATCATCAGAACAGGCCCTGCAGCCCAGCCCTGGGATTTGTCCTCTGGCCAAGGCAGACCCTTCTTAAAACTTTCTCCCCGGTCACTCTAACGGTGACAAGGACCTCGAGGCAAATGGGAGGGCAGTGAGTCAACTCCCAGTTATTTGTCTAAAGCTATTAAACTTCAGGGCAGGCTCTGCAGAGCACCCAGAGTGTCACTGCATGCTCTGACCGAACAAGCTCTCCAGAGTTCAGCCAAAAGCACACAGGCACTTCTGATTGCACCAAAAAATAACCGCATCAAAATAACTTCAAGGCAACCCCCCAGCCCAGTTCCACCTACCTCCATCAACCAGTTAGCCAAACCAACTCTCCTATCTTGCTCTACCTAGAAACCAAACTGCAGCGCGGTGTTGAAACCCACAAAGGTCCTTACAAAGACCAGGGTGGAAGGAAGAAACTCTCCGGGCACCACAGCAGCTTTTAGGGGACAAACCCACGTCCACCCCGAGCTCTTGATGTGCCACACGTGAACGTCTGAGCTGAGCTGTGGCAGCTCCCTCCTCACACTGACCCCTCCGAGGAGCCCGAGAGGAAACCTGGCAAGAAACTCCTTCTACAACAACAAACCGGGCTTGCAATAAAAGCCATCTGCAAAAGTGCCAATTATCCTGCTCCTCAAATGATTATGTTCCATCCAGTTTTGCTGACAAGCAAGTTATGCCACATTTTAATAGGCAATAAAATGTATTATTAAATAATTAGTAGCTAAGAAACAGAAATTAGAGGGCACTTCCTTTCACATACATCCCCCAGTACTTCAAACTATTGATTTAAAGGCAACTCGATCCTCTAAAGAGGACAAAATGGAACCTGATACAGCAGTTTACTGGGAGACATTTACAAGGCTAATGATTGTTCGCAGAGAAATGAAGCAGAGAGAAATTCTAGAGAATTCCACCCTTCCCTGTTTTGTCTGATCTGTCTCAAAATCCCCCAAAGAGCTAAAATTTCTCCAAATCCGTTCCTTGCTCTGAGCCCATTAATTACAGTGTTAAAGGCAGAGAAGTATTGATGTCTCTCCCCTGCTCCCTCTGTTCCCCCCCAGGTAATGCTGGTACTTGCTCAGCCTTCAAGGTATGGCTGTACTAACTGAGAAAAGCCCCACTAAGACCAATTAAGGCCTTTACTAAGAGGCTGAAAAGAAGACAAATGGAGGCAGAAAGCCCGATTACAAGGAACCTTTGTACAGATGTAAAGCAATTAGAAGAGTCTCAAGGGCTGGCCAGTGCAGTACCTGCTAGTAAAGGATTTTACAGCTTGTCTAAACTTGGAACAATCTGTCTCTCTCTCTTTTGGGCTGAGTGTTAAAGTGAACCCTGTATTAGTGTCATGTATCGGTTGATAGCTCGGTATTGGTTTCCCTGAGCATGTTAAATCTGTAATGCTGGTCTCCAGCTCCCTCATGGATGACAATAGTGTTACACAGTCAGCTCTAACTTACAAGGAAAGAGGATATGTCTGATGTTAAAGCATGATAAAAACCAGAACCAGCTCTTTCAACCTTCTTTTATTTCCCTAATGCTAAACCCTAGAATGTCTCAGATTTACTGCACTGTGCTGCACAAAGTGGCACAGAATGTGCGAGCAGTGAAAATGTTTGTGCTGCCACTCTAATAATCAAAATAAATTCTGCAGTGACTCGGTGTAAGGCAGCTTCTAATCTCAGGCCACTCTTACTTTTAAAAGATCAAAAATAACATCAAAAATACACTTCTAAGATATGAGAACTGACCAGCCAAATGGTACCTGAGAAGTTCTCCAATAACCCTGGATGACCCAACACATGCAGACCCTTCTGGGCCCACTTTCCTCTCCCCAGCCCTACCTATGATTCCACAAGCCCAGCTCCCTGAAATCCAGCAGGACCTGCCATAGGCAGCTGCCTCCTACCTACCCTCCTAACTCAGAAATGGTCTGTCTGCTGGGCTCTGGTAGAGAATGCAGCACTGCCTGGATGGTGACGATGGCTCAGACTGTGAGAGGCCACCTGCCCACATCTGGCCTTGCATCTGGATGGCAGGAAGGGCATGGCTGAGGTGTCCTGAGTCCTTTGGTGCAGCACAGAAACCAGGAAAGTACCAACACAAATGCCTTAAACACTTGGCAGACATTTATGTGGCTGTGCCTGCCCTTCAGCCTCTGGCATCAGAAGGATGTCATGCAGTCCAGACATCTGCAGCCAAGTGTATTTTGTCACACAGGGATTACTTGACATGCATTCAGGCCATCATGGGAACAACACAGGGCAAGAGACCCCGGGGAGCCACCAGAGCAAAGTCACCCCAGCTCCACCCGAGGGGAGCTGCAGGCTCAGGGACAAAGCTCCTCTGGCTCAGTGGCCACACTCCCTGCACAGAACTGGGCTTTGAAGTAACTGGCCCATGTGAAACAGAAATTGGAGGTTACTGGTCTATGTAGGATTTCTTGTGATTATATTAATGCCTCTCAGGGGCTTTGCTTTTTCATCACTCATCAAGGTGGATGCAGAAAGGACACAGAGCAGGTGTATGAGGAGGGCACGAGATGCTGGTGACCTATCTGCTGCTCAGTTTACAATGTCTGACAATGAACAAACCTTCTGAGAAAGCTCTGGTAAAGAAAGGTTTCCTGCAACAGTTTCATCAGAGATAAAATAGTATAATGCAATGTATTTAAGCTTTTTTCCTTCCCCTTATCCATAATTTTTTGAGTTAGAGACAGCTCCTTAAAAAAAAAAAAAAAAAAAAAAAAAGCACATAACTTCTGATAAAAGATTCAACATTTCTTATTAGGAAATGTTTTTCCAAAGGGGTAAGTACTCATCAGTCCCTGCTGTGCCAGAAGGGATGATTTGTGACACAATCTTAGCCACCAGCCTGAACAGTCTGTTGAAAATCTAGTCTTTGAAATGTTCCTAGATGGACCTGAGCTCATTCAAAAATCTGGTTTCTCCTAAAAATGAGGTCCAGATAAAAACAAAGTAGCACCCTAGTACTTTACACTTGAAGTTCAGGTTTAGGCATGTCTGAGGCTTAAGTAAAATGAATCTGGACACCCATCACGGGTACCCTTCACACCACAACCACAAGCCTAAAGGGTTTTGTTGTTGGCAAAATCAACTGTCAGCAGAGCTGCTGCTGGCCAGGGTTAAAAGTCTGTGCTATAAAAGCATCTTCAAACAGCCACCTCTCCCAACCAGTCGTGGTGCTAAAAAATTCAAACCCACAGAGATTATTTCAGAACAGTAGCCCAAAAAACACTACACCAGGCCATCATCTTCAGTAATGAGGCCAGCAGCATACCTTTGCTCCCTGAATTATTTAAGGGCACATTACTCACATGCTGAACTTTGTACTGAATGGCAAAGAGGAGAGGGCTAAAGCACCATCTCAGTGCTAACCAAACTGAGTCTACTTAAAATCATTTTAGCAGGTGTATCTGCTGCATTTCAATGAGGTTCTCCAAAGGAGAAACCCTTAGTGGCCATTATCTCTCAGTGTAACTCACAGTGCACTCAAATATTTTGAATTCAGCTTCGATTTAAAAACTCAAAAGATCACATGCAAGGAATAAGTTCTTCGAAAAAAAAAGGTGGATTACATCAGACACCTGCCAGGATTCAATGGGATTCTCCCTGCCCCTCTCCAGTCCTGTGGCCACAGACAGGCAGCATTTGCCATCTAGTGCTCTCAGCAACGAGGATTTTTGATCCTGTGGACCTTTTCCCCTTCCCCCACACACAGGCTCAGTTTGCCTCAGGTAAAGCCGAGGGCAGAACCGCTCTCCCTGGTGCTCTGTCCACGCTCTGGGCTCTGCATCCCCCCAGCTGAACCCACCCCCTCCAGTGCCCAACAGCAGCATCTCTGGGATGCTTTCCTGCAGTATGGGGAAAAGGTTTTGAGTGCTTTTGCACGACACTGCAATTTGCCTGAATGAAGCAAAATTGCCTGTGTTTCCCCGAGCCTGTTCCACAAAGAGGCATTCACCAGCCATTTATTTCCACGGGGCCCTGCCAAAGCTTTGCAAAAAACAGCACACTCCAAATTTTGCTCTATTGATACATAAATACAGTCACTTCAGCTAAAGAGCCATCAAGTCACTCCAGGCTTGGTAACTTGATTAAATCTATATGAAGGCAGCAAGTTGTTCTGAATGGCCTTTAACACCGGGGTGGGAAATAATTAAGTTTTAAAGCTGGTGAAAGATAACGCCAGGTCTGGTTTGCTGCTGCACAGCTGATAAAGGAAGGGGTATACAATTGAACATTAATTAGGTACAAGCAAACAGCTTTGCTAATAGCTCATGTTCTCGTTCCCAAAATGTCAACAGCAGATCTTGGTGCCAGATGCTGGTGTAACATCTCCCATGGCTGGGGCTGGGACAGGGGAATAGGCCTGAGCGTTGGGAGGAAATGCCAGCGCTGTCAGGGGCACCCTGGGATGATGGCAGAAGAGCAGGGAACTTCTGCAGAAGGGATTTACCAAACAAGCTTCTCTGTTATTAATGATGAGTGGTGTGTCACACAGTGAGGCCCTGGGAAGGCAAATGAAAACAGTGAACTGGCATAACCCACGAACCAGAGACTCATTTTACATCACTGGAGCCTCCAAGGTTATCAAACACCTTCCACTCAAACTGCTTTAAAATTGTTACTCAAGCCCCTGGCTCAGCTGCAAAAAACTTGGGTTAAAACAGACT
The DNA here is from genome assembly GCA_038380795.1 of Pyrocephalus nanus. NCBI lineage: Eukaryota > Metazoa > Chordata > Aves > Passeriformes > Tyrannidae > Pyrocephalus > Pyrocephalus nanus. The sequence goes on from CM076281.1 coordinate 9,672,425, forward strand.
TGTTAGGTCGAAGAAGTCATCCTGGGTCAGGTCAGTGATGTTGGCATGACTGTGAGCAAAGGCAGGATACAGGATGTGACCATGTTACTGCCCATCAAACAGCTCCCAACCAGCTCACCACAGTGAGGGGAAAATAGAGAGGGTGGAAGCCAAAACACCTGAAGGAGCAGCAGCAAATTCTAAAAGCCACTGCCACTGAGAGGCTGGGATGCAGCATTATCCAAACACACCTCCAGCCAGAATTCAACAGCCAGGTGCATTTTTTTGTGGAACTGCCAGAAGTGGACCCTGAAAACCTCATCCAAACCCATTGGACAATGTCCTTGGTGCAGCACAGTGGCATCACCTGCCTCCCAGCCTCTGTGAGTATCCTGGCTTTCCTTAGGAACCCCCTCCCAGCCAGGAACCCCCCCAGCTTCCTTGCCCGGATTCCATAGGAACACAGCTCAGGATGCACAAACAAAAACCCTGAAAAACTTGTAAATAATGCATCTCTCTACTGACATTTGAACTCCAGTTTAATCAAATCATGTAGGATCCTTTCAAATATCACTTATCCTGTAACTGCAATTTCCAAATCTCTCAAATCCTGGCTTTCCTTTTAATCTCACATGAAAATTGTATTACGCTAATACTGTTTACATCTCATTTCCTCTTTTCCATATAAAAATATCACTAACTACATTTCAATTCTCTCCCACTGCTCTTCTGCCATGCTGTTAAATCCCATGGGGCTTCCATGGCTCAAGCTCTGCTATTTGCTGCTTTCAAAATAGCCACCAGGCCTTTGGCTACAGCCTGGACTGTCACCTTCCCCCAGAGCCAGGGCCCACCACTTCCAAACCAGCCAAGTGGGTGCTCAGAGAAGCCCAGTCCTGCCCCAGGGGGTGAGGGCAGCACTTTTACATCATCCCTTGGTTTTAACAGGAATGGGCTAAAATGGACCTTTCATTCTAAAACCTGTAAATCCAGCCATGCTCATGAAGTCACAGATCGTGCCTTGGCTCCAGAATGTCAGTCCTAACCCTGCTTTCTGCTTTTTAGTGGAGTTTCAATAAATTTTGTGGAGCAGTAGTTTTGCTTCCATAGGGATGGCCCAAAACCCCCCGCCCCAGAATCACAAAGGATCTGGAAGGCCAGCTGGCTTCAGGAAGAGCAGTACCCAGTCCTTGTGACACAGGGGATATCCTGTAAAGAGTCTGCTGAGGACCCAAGGAGGATGTGTTTCTATTTTCCTGGAAATGGTCGGGAATTGCTGTGCATTGTGTGCCTGGCTTTCTCTTCTCAGCTGAAAGCACATCACACAGATACACCCTGAGGCCATGGAGTGACTGAGAGGCATCACCTGCATCTCCTCTCCCTCTCTCTGATTACCTGCATTCAACTGCTTTGGGGGAAAAAAGGCTCAGGGCTGTGTCCCTCTTCCAGTGCTCCAGGGAAGCCATTCTGTCACAGCCACATCAGTGTTACCTCTCTGCCTTCCACTCCAAAACAAACGACTTTAACTCATTAGCAGATAAATGCAGGTTACATTTCCAGTAAATCCACTGGCAAAAGCAAACCCCCACAGACAGGCTTTGCATAAAGTAGTTTTTAAAGAAGATATCTTTAATCACTGTATTTACCTTTTGATTTTCCAGATAGAGACTTTCAAGTAGTAAAGAAATGAGGGCTGTTAAACTGCAAAGCCTTGCCAGGGAAAGAGTGGATCAGGCAGGAGGGACACAAAGGAACCCAGAGCTACCAGTGGCACCGGTCAGCTCACAGAGGTGCTGGGTCCAGTACGACACTGGCTGGGGCTTAATCATCATCAGTGCAGTGAGAGCCTGAGCTAAATTTGCTGCTGCACATGGGGATGAGGTGAGCTGAGAGCTACCCCACTGCTCCCAGCTCCAACACAGCTGGATTCCCTGGCACTCCTTGCCCTGCCCTTCACTTTCCCCCTCGAGCCTCTGTGCACGAGGCTGTCTCTGCTCCGTGTCAGCACAGCAGCAGGGAGAGATGGATGAGCTGTGCTGTGCAGATCCCTGGACCTCCTTAACCTTCCAGACATTTTCAAACTGCAAAATGAAATCATTACTACAGGTGAAGACCAGAAGTACAAACACATCAGGCCAAAATGGGCCCAAACTGCCCGTCCTTCACACCTGGATTTCTCCAAAAGCAAAGGGAAAAAGAGGGTAAACTCAACATTTGTTCTGAGTTTAACTCTGCTGTGAAGGTTGATACCAATCTATAAACAAAATTATGTGCAACAAGACTCAATATTGTTTTCCCTTGCTTAGACTGTTGAAGACAAAAGGAACAATTCTGACCTGTTTGGGTTTCTCAGCAAGATGAACTACACAAGCAGCAAATGCCACTCTATTTACCATCTCCCTTTCTGTGTTCATTTCTAGGAAGATATCCCTACAGGGAAATATAGAGCTTAGAAAAACCGGGATTTCAAGTCCAGTGTTTGAACACTAACTTCTCAGAATTTCATTGATGATTCTGGCCTTCTTACAGCTGCTGCCCACATCTGATTCATCTGCCACACGAGAATTGCCTGTTTTCATGGGAGAATTCCCTCTATGCTTCCATAAAAATGCATGATGAGGTCTAAGTCTTCTCCTCCTTGCCAGTCCAGCTTCATCAGGAAGGCAGGTTGCTGTTTCTTTAAGGAATATCTCAGCAGAAACACACAAAATCCTTGGAATCAGTCTGAAAGAGAGGCCAAGGACATTCCTTCCCAAGCATTAGATTTGGTTTCACATGAGATGATTAGACTCATCCATGCTAATTACACTAGAAAGAACTAATTAGAAAAATCTACCATTCAGCTAATGAGGGCTGGGCCTTAACTATCTCAGTGCTTAATTTTTCAGGTTGTAAAATATTACTTTACCCTCCTTCCCCTCTCTCCTTGTGTGCCATCACCACGTTAATTCTTGTAATAGAGTTGATCATTAAATACCTGCTAAAGAAATATTTGTTAATACCTGCAAGTGCCACAGTTTTAAACCAGCTGCACACTGCTGTAATTAAAGGATGGAGAGGATGGGCTCCATTCTCTGCCAGTCTGGGAGCAGCCAAAGGACCTACCTGCAGCCTGCAAACCTGAGTTAGTGGCAAGGGGCAACCCCAAACTGCTTAGGAATTCTCTGCACTGTTTCAGTGCAGCCTTTTCAATAAATATACTTTTTCCTTCCCTTAGGAATAATGCAGGAGAAGGGTTTCACATGTAATATTATCAGTGTGGGAGGAGAGTTTATTAAAAAGCAATGATAGCACCTGATAGAGACTGACATCTCTGCCAAGGGTTAGAGCATTTAGCAGGAAGCCGATGGAATGAGCATAATGAAAAGCTAATAAATCAGAGTCCTTCATTACACAATAAACTCATTAAGCTACTCGTTGAAAATGGCAAGCCAGACATAGCGCAATATTGTTAGACTGGTACTGTTAAAAGCTTTCCTGGAAAACACAAATTCAAAGCCAGGCTTTGAGTTTTGCTGTATTTACATACTTAGTGTCCATTTGGAAGTTTAATGAAAGATATTAGGAAATATCTATGTGATGCAGCATCCATTCAGCACAGAAACTGTGCTTTTCCAAAGAGGATTCTCAGCCAGTCTGGCAGGGGCCCAAACCCTGCACTCCCTAAGATGATGTGTGAAATTAGTGTAAATTGAAATGCCAAAACTTCCATTTTTTTTGCAAAAACCTTTGAAAAATCAGACGTGTTTCTATATCAGATTTTTATTTTATTCATCCCCCATCTCCACTTTCCCCTGAAGCCACTAAACTAAATCTATTTAAACGTATGACCAGCATGATTCTGATTTTTAATAGGCTTAAGAGGACCCATCTCGAAATCCTCACTGTGAACACCACGGTGAGTAATGAGAAATCCAAAACAGGGCAGGTCTCTGATGTGTGTGAACTTCATGACAGAGGCTACAGAGGAACTGAACAGCATTGCAGTCATTCTTACTGCAGCCACACTCGTATAAATCAGGGGTAAATAGTAAGAAATTAATAGCATTAGGCTAATTTCTTTACATCTTCCAGAATAGGGCAAATGTCTTTCAAAAAAATTTCAAGCTTTATAATCTTGATTTTTAAAAACATGCCTCAAAAGGCCTTATTTATATTTTCTATCATCTACTACTCTAGAAAATTCAAATAGATGATTATATAGATATAGATATATACAAATGCACAATCAGAGTAATACAGCAAATGCTCCCCTTCACTAAATGGCTTTGTTAGAACACTTACTTCTGTTTCTAAACCAGAAAATCAGGGGTTTGCACTGGACAGGAGAGCAAATCCATGCAGTGGGATTACATGGAGAGAGAGATTTTACTGGAAGGGTTCAGTTCAGGGCCATTCATTGCTGCCATAATACAGGAGTAAAGCCAGGGACCCACACCCAGGGAATTGCCTGGGAATGACCTGACTTTCCTTCTCAGCAGTGAAAAGCAGGAGGTACTTTCTTGAAATGGATGAAGTCAACATGATGTCAGAAATCCCAGAACTGGTCACGGTGATGTGTGCCTGAGGTCAGGCCATGGGGAAGGAGGACATTGGTAGAAGGGTAGTTTAATAAGGCAAATTAGTCAGAGCTAGGGATTTTTAATGGCTTTTCTGGCTGCCTTTGGAACAAAAGCAATATATTTGCAGGTAGAGAACCACCCTGACTGCAGCTTTGTACACACACCCAACCTCACACACTGTGTGTGCCAGGGGCAGCTCTTCAGGAGCACACACTGCTCCCTGGAACCACTGCTGTTACCTCTGCCAGTGCTCACCGTGGCCTTCTGTGTCAGCAAGGAATTCCCCAGGCACCCCAGCCCAAAAGGACTGCTGTCCTGAACAGCCACACTCACGTCTTTGGGGGTCCAGTTCATTCCCCACCGACGTTCACGTCACCTTTGCAAATGTCCCAAAGGCATCTGGGGACTTAACTCCCATGTTGAACATGGCTGTGCAGGGGGGTTCTGCCACAGGGAGATGGGTGGCTTGTGGCAGAAGCAGACCTACAAGCCCACCACGGACTCTGCTGGCAGAGCTGGTCGTGAATCCGACGTGTCTGGTGCTGGCAGATCAGAAGGATTTTTTCCTGCTTTGTAAGATTTACCTGGGGAAGACCAGCTGGTCGGTACTGGAATCATCTTTTCAAGTTCACTACAGACCCAGATCATAGGAAGAGATGTAGAGAAAGAGAGAAGCTTCCCTTTGTGCAGAAGGTATGAACTCACCCACCCACTGCCCACCCACTCCCAGAGTCACAGACTCCCAGAACGTGCTGAGCTGGAAGGGACCCAGCAGGATCAGAGCACCCTTCCCGTGTGTCTGAGCACAGCTTGGCTGAGGCTGAGATCACCTCAGTGCCACTGATTCCCAGGGCACAGACTGCACGGGGGACCTGCCCACCAGGCCACTTCATCCACAAAATCTGAACCAGCTTTTGACAGAGCTACCTGGGAACTGCCTTTCTAAGAATAACAACCCTCCTCCCCCCAGAAGGAGGTTAGGGGGAGGGAAGGATCTGGCAAGCCAGCTGCCAACAGTGCAGGGTGAACCTAATCTTTAATTTACCTACGTCTTTGAAGTAAAGATGTGGGGCATTAAGATCTTACTAACTCACAGGATTTAATACTTAGTATAATAATAATAATAATAATAAAAGCTTACATATTCCACCAAACAGCCCCAAACAGGCAACCTTTATTATCTGTTATGTCAGCTGTGCCTAAAAAATCAAGCGAAACAGTGTGTACCCTTTAATAGTTAATCCTCTAACATGTAATTAGGCATTCACATGACAATCAGAACAGGACTATATTTCATGTTTGCCTTCCCTTTCAAAGTCTCTACTAGAGGGGCACTTACTCTGTCAAATCTGCTATAGTAATCAAAACATTGAAATTACTTCTTTCCACACTAAATATACTGGAACTGGTTGTTTGATTAAATGTAGAGCAGAGAGTGCAATTTGCTAAATTACAAGTATTCTGAACATGTAAATATAGTTTAATTACTGCAATTAAAGAAGATTACTGGAGATTGGCAGATGGGAATGTAATGCTGTTTTAATTAGAGTTTTTAATGCACTGTAACATAAGCATAATATTAACCCTTTATCCTGGAAAGGGCTGGCTAGTCTCTGAAAAAATATCCTTTGAAAAATGTACTAGAGCTGGTGTTTCATAACAAGACTTCAAGTCAATTCAGAGCAAAGCACCAGGATGAGTTGGGAGAGTTTCAGCTGTTATTTGTGGTACAGGCATTGCAGAACAGGCCCATTCTGGAGCAGCCACACGAGGTGGGCACGTTGTTTGTGCCCCAGATGAAAGAACGTGTGAAAACACAGCGTTTGAGGAGATGGATTGTATTTCATAAAGAGTGCAATCATAGCTACATCACTAGAGATTTAAGATTCTTTCATGAAAGTTAAAGTACCTCACACTCCCAAAGATTTACAAAACATGAAAAGAGAAAATGTTTCAAAATGCATTAGTTCAATTTTGAAAAACTGCCGCACAGAGACACAGAACAATATTGCCCGGGGCCTGGGTTATTACTACTCAGCCTCCAGAACAGTATTTGCTTCATAAAGTAATATTCCAGAATGTACTAAGCAATTTTTGTCATCTTGAAAGCTATCACTTGCAACATTTTATCCATTTAAGTCAATAGCCCATTAGAAATTCTAATTGAAAGTTCAATACTCTGCTTGGAATCTTACAATAGAGGTTGCCTTTGGAAAGCCATTTAAAGTCTTAATCTCTTTATCATTTGGTATTTTGAAGCCTAACTTTGTTCTTGTTAGGCAGATCAATGGCATTAATTTACAAAATGGGGGAAAATGTCACCCTTCATCCTTTAAATCTCAGTGCGGCGAAGAGCAGCGTAAGCGAATCCGACCGTTGCTCTCCCATATTAGCAGAAAACGGTGCCATGGGAGGTTTGACCTACAAATTTTAATTACTGCATGAAAAATTCAGTTCCTGGAGATGAATAGAGACTTGAGGAAAAGCAGAAGTCCACCTTCTGAGTGACTGCAGAGCTTAACTCTTCAAAGGCTGCGGCGGTGAATGGAGCAGCATGGGTACCTTCAATAGGTAGTGGCTGTAAGGGGCAGGATCAAACTGCACAAGCAACAGAAGAAAGGAAAAGGATTTTACCTACAAAGTAGTTTTATGGGTGTCCAAAATAGACGGACACTGATACCATCCTCCAGGGCAGCCAGTGTGGTGAGAATTTGTTTTGAAATGTTCCTGACTTTGAGATAACTTTCCAGCAACGAGTTCACACTGGTGGGGAACTCTGGGCTTTGCAGAAATCCATGAAAGCTTTGCCATGTTATCAGCAAAGGAGGATTTCACCTGTGCTCTTTGCCTCCAACACCAGGCAAGCAGCGTGCAGCAATGCCAAGTGTTTTGAACCAGTGTTCCAACTCCAAATCAGGGCAGGGAGGAGTCAAATCCTAAAACTGATCTGTGGAACGCTGCCAAAGAATGGCTCAGCTTCATGATAGCAAAAAAACTAGGTGGTTCCATAGGCAATGGGGAAAAATCCCCTCACATTACACACACTGAAACATTCCACAAATGACTGTGCTGCTCTGCGGGTGCCACAGGTTCAGGATCACAGCTGGAATTTTTCCATCCCAGACATTGTGATTATTTGGGCTGGGGTGATGTGGGGTGGACAGAAAATTCTCCTGTTACCTAAACCAGAAATAAAGGATTTGCATCTCTGTTTAAAGTGATGGCTATGTCAATGGTAGGAGACAGGAAAAATAAGGAGAGCAAAAGAACCCCCAGAGCTGTGGCTGACTCGGGGTATCAGCAAGCACACTTAAATGATTTGTGTGCTTAGGAGATAGAGAGGACAGACAGAAATAACTCACTCCAGTTCTTCACCTGCTTTTTACACCCTCCCAACCACAGCTAGTTTCAGCACAACTTGGTATCAACACCATGAACTTCTGTGCGAAGCTGACTCTGGTCCCCCACCTTCAGAATTAAAAGGCAATTGGAATCCAGAAAGTGGTGATATTGATATTCTCTTTCCTGTGGGTTGCACTGCTGTGACACAAAGTAATGTCATTTATTAGCATAGCCTGGGTTTAACGTGTCTTTGCAGGCTGTGAGTGTGACCTTACTGGGTTGGGTTCCCTGCAAACACAGAGCGAGGGAATACCCTGCTGTCAGCAGCACAGGGCACACATGGAGGAAAGGAAAGGGGAAAGGGAAAGGAAAAAAAGAGAAAGGAAAATTGGAAAGGGGAATGGGAGTGAAGAGAGGGGCAATGGGAAAGGGGAAAAGGAAGGGAAAGTCTTTCCATGAGAAGACTGTCAATAACAAAGCAACGGCCAAGTAAGGAGAGGAAAGGAGCTCCGATGTGTAAGCCCTGATCTACAATCTCCAGAAGTATTTCTTGTATCAGATGAGAACTCAGACCCCTGTGGCTCTTGCACTGGCTAAGCCAATATTGTCCTTCCCACCTGGAAGAGAAGCTTCTTCCCCTTCCAGTGCAATATCCCAACATTCAAAACACAACCCAGCATGATCACAAGATTTAGTCACCTGGGCCACTATGGTGGTGATCCAACCTGAAACCAGCCTGGGTATGGTTTCTTTACAGGTTTTGAACTTGGTTCAGCCTCACCTGAAATGGAAAGCCCTTGACTAGAGACCACTTTAACACCATGAAGACTGGAACTGTTTAAAGGTGCCACACATGCAGGAGTAAACTTCCAGTTTCTCCTGGTCTCCTGAGTTCTGAGACTACAGACAGGGACGTGAACCATCACTTAAAATCTTTACACTGTATCTTAATAGCAATATTAATTAACACCCAGCCATTAGCATTATGCTTGTTGGTAGAAAACAGCATTGCTCTCAGCTTCACCTCCAGATACTGACTGAAATTTAAATAAATGCATTATGGTCATTATCTATTTGGTGCATTTAGATAATTAATATTTATTTCCATTTCAAAGTAAAGGATTTCTAATGTCAAACTACATTTTCCTCCTTTGAGAGTCTCTTAGGTAACAGATTTCTTTTTTTTAGGCATTCTTTTAACTATTTCCAGGGAGAAAGGAAAATACTTCTAGATTGTGCAGGTTTCACACAATAAAATACATCTCCATGGTTTGAGAAATCACCACTAGGTTGTTTTCGGTGGTGTTGGGGTTTTTTTTGTTTGTTTTGTTTTTGTTTTGTTTTTTTTTTTTCAATGAAAGAGATCATAAGAAAAACTTGGTGCACCTTGGGACTCTGCCCCCAAACTGAAAGCCTTAAATAGGCTTTGAGAATTATATCTCAGTAGTGGCTGAGAGCCTCAACTTCAGAGCCCGAGGTGCTTCACAGGGTTCTGAGTTCCCGGCGCTGCCAAGGAGGGGAAAACAAGAATCTCAAGCTGAGCGTGCACAAAGAGGCAGAGCCGTGGATCCTTTCCAGCAAGGCTGGTGGTCTTGGTTCTTGACTAGGAGCACGCTCCACTCCCTGGAATTGGAGACATTTCCCAGTATAGACAAGGCCCTGGAATAATCCCCAAACCTGTCTGCGTGGGAAGGGTTAAAACAACCTGAGCAGTGAAACCCCTGCAGCTATCTCATAAGCCAGCGCTTTTAGACAAATTGAGCAAAATAGTCCTTTCAGCTCAGCAGGCACATGACTCGCTGCACAAAGGAGTCCTTCTAGAAATCCCATGAATACCCCCATTATCCCAAGGATTGAGCACAGAGCCACACATTTCACGCCCACTGCCACCTGTGATTAGCTTTTTTACAGTTATTATGGAGTACTTTGATGGTGATGATTGTTTAAAGGCCTCAACAAGCCTGCTAATGTGACTTGAGGACTTGACTCCTTTTCATTCCCTGGTTGCTCCAGCTATCACTCTAATTTACTTTAGGCAAAGGGGACAATAAAAAAAAAAAATCTACTTGGAGAAATCACTTAGCATAAAATTGACTCAGTCTCTTAAAGAAACCCATGCCGGGATCCCATGTTAAAGTAAATTAGATATGTGATCAAACAAAGCTAACAGTCATTTGAGCTCTGGACTCTTGTGTAGCACTTTAAATTTTAACAGAATCACCCAAAGAAAAACAAGGAAGAAGCAAAGAGTGGCTCGGGCCAATTGGTTTGCCTGGAACTTTGCTCTGCTCTGCTTGGTGTTTTATGGTGCAAATGTGAAGCAAGGCTTCAGAGGAAAATGTATTTCACTGTTTGCAAGAAGTGCTTCCAGAATGGATCATATTGCACCACTCAGTGCAAAATAAAGGGATACCAAGGGAGCAGTAACGTGAATTGGAGTGCATGTGAGAAAACGAGGCTCCAGCGGTGATGAGCAGGGGAGGAGATGGATGGGGATGTTTTTGCTTTCTGCAAGGAGGGTGTGTTGATCTTAGTCTGGCAGCTGAAAGCAGCAGATAGGGGTACACACAGCAGAAGTAACTGAGCAGCAGCACTTAAGTTCTCCAAGAGTTTCCCCCTCCTGTTTGTTACATATGCTCAGTGAAGTGCTCAGATGTAGCTGTCAGTGTCTACCACGCCAAGCTGCTCTCCAGTTTCACACTTACACATCTCTGCTACCCCACAGCACATTTCTTTCTGCTCTCAAGGCACTTACAGAGGTAAAGGCCCAGGACACACTCAAGGATCCCGTATAATTGTCCATCAAAATCCTTCTTCTGAAGGTTGAAAGTAGGTTTCTCGTTCTGTCTTTGCCCTTCTGTGCTGTCACTACACCCCACGGTTAGAGCCCCACAGGAAAACACCCGCTGCCCAATCTGCAGACCTGGGGAGCAGGAGAATGTGATCCAAAGAACCAGCTACAGAGGCCAAGCTGACTGACCTCTGCCTCCACAGAGGAGCAAAACCATTGCCCTAATTTAAAACCAGTCATCAACATCCTTTAAAGCTTGTCATCGGTCCCAGCATAAAGTGATGTAATTTACCAAATCACCAAGATTTGATAGCAGGAATGCTCTGCTGCCACCCCCATAAACAGGCTGGGTTCAATTACCTGAAGCAGCTATTTTCCTTCAGAAGGCCCAAGCAGCAGCCCCAGCTTCCCCATGTAATAACCACTGGAATTACATGTGCTACAAGTATTTTAAGTACTTTTATGAGAAACAGAGAGCAATAGATGAATAGGAGTAGTTTTGGCTTTCAGAGTAGAGGAAAAAAGATGAGAAGATTACACAGCTTTTCTGGGGCCTAAGTGACTCTCATGTATGGTCATACAGTGCTGATGAGCCTTTTGCTGCTGATTCCACCTATTACTGGCATTTTGGGATCTTTGTATTCGCACTTACTTGCAAAAATCAACATTCATTAATTTGCAGTAAATTGATAAAAACTGGTTTAGTGCCCTTTGTTTTCCTGGTGCTTCCAAGCTCCTTAGGGCTGTAGCTTGGTGGTTTTGGTTCACTAAATCACTGCCTTCCTGAGTCATAATGATTTAATCTCCAGGGCCCATGCCCATGGAACAAGTGTGCAACTCAGTCCATTGTTGCACCAAAACTTCTGGCACAGTGAACCAGCTTGCAAAAATAAAAACCAAACCACAAGAACAAACTGATAAACCTGCAGTTTTTGATAAACAAAAATACCATGAACTGGCTTCCACTGCAGCTCCATAAACATGTTCGTATACTGTGATCAATACACAAGGTATGACTGGGTTGGGAAGGGCAGGAACAGGAATACACCTTGTATTGTCAAGAGACAACTTAATCCAGGGTGTCTCACATTCAGCTCTACTCTCTGCTTGTTCTCCCAGTGGAAATGGCATGGCTGGCTGTGCTTCTGTTCAGTCTCATTCAAAGACATTTTTTAAAAGTCATTCTCTGAGTAAAAGAATTAATGAAAACTTGGTGTTATGCATTTGTGTGGAGAAGCTGATGGATTTGCGAGGTCCAGGTGAAGCTCTAAGAAGTCACAAGGGTACAGTCCCTCTACCCTGCTACAGATCCTGAAAATTTGTCATGTCTGAAAAGATGCTGGTGTATGTTCAGCTTTTCCCTTACTGGCACCAGTAAGATCCCTTACATAGAGGCTCATTTTCATTATAAATTCAATACTCAATGAGACCTTATTTTCTATGAAATTTGGCTGAAATATGTCAATATGCTTCAAAGCTATTGAGGAAACTAGAATCCAACCAGAGAGCATGATCACTTTGGCTTTGCTTCCACAGGCTCACCAAATCTCATTTCCTGCCCTTCATCCTCAGATCCAGTCTCATGTCACTGGTGTTTGCATCTTTAAACGAGGTGGCTGAGCAGCCACACAGGCACAACCCATTGTAGGGATGTCCAACAGCAGTGAAGGGAAGAGGGGCTATGCATCCTCCATCTTGCCAGGAATTCTGTGCTTGGTCAGCACCCTTCTTGCTTGGGCTCCTTAATTAAACACGGGTTTAATTGTGCCAGAGCAGTTCCTATCAATGGAATAACACTTGCATTTGCACAGGGGCTGTGTCACATTTATCATGAGGGGAAGATGTGTACAGGCAGCAGCTTTTCCATGAACACACCACACATGATGCTGTCTGGAGTTCCTGTGGTGACAGTCTAATCCAAATTGTCTTCCTAAAGTCCTACTCTCTTGTAAGAAATAACCCTCTTTTCCTTGGCACAGCCATCAATCTCTTCCACCACTGGCCAATCCAGGCTAATTCAGGCAGAATATTTGTATCTGGTGATAAAAGATAACAAGGACTCTGTTTCTTCAGGTTAAATCCCAATTCCATCATAACTCAGTGGGAATTTTGCCATTGACTTCAAAGGGCCAGGAGGCTCCCCCTGGCCATGTCCTGGGAGAGCAACATGATCCTTGGTGTGTCCAGGGGCTGAAAAGAATGGCTCCTTCTGGAGCAAAACTTGGAAAAGTTTAAAGCTGATCTTTCATTAGAGGCCACAACGTCTGGTGTTCCCTAAAAACATGCCAAATAACTGTATCACTGGAGAGTTTTAAAAGAGCTGTTATTTTATGCCCTAGTCATTTCAAAGCAGATTGGGTTAGTCTGGCAACAGCAATTTCTAAAGGAGTAACATGAAATATTTAAAGATTTATAGAACAAGTGGCCCACTTAGGGGCTCATCTAAGTTTTACTAAACATCTCTGGTTATGCCTTGCTATGTCAGCAAAAGGAGGCTGAGATTTAAATAAATAAAACCTAGCAGAATGTAATAACAGGCAGGAAAAAAAAATATGATACATCAAGTTACTACTGAAAGGAATATCAAGCTCTAAGTGATCTCTGTACCAACAGCTCTGCTTTTCTCTGCAGCTGAACAGGAGACAGCTTTAATCTCCAGGCTGCATGTTATTTAACTAAGCTGTAATTGTTTTCAGTGATGTGAAGTGCATCCACTAAAGATAATGATCCTGGTTTGGATTGACTCTTTACTTTTTTAACAAAGGGGGACAGGTGGATATATTGCACAGAAATGTTTTTCATTAACTGCAGTGAGTCATCACAGTGCAGAGTTGCACGAAACACAAATTTGTGATATTCCTGACAAGTGTTTCTTGTTGCTGCCTTCCTCTCTCTTCAGTGTGTTATGGCCTGTTTAGGGAGGAATTTACTCCAGAAACATTCAAAGTGCCCTGGGGTTAAATTAGCCACCCATGCCCAAGAGCAGTGGGCCAAATCTTCACTTCCAAAAAATGATTCTGAATTATATCACAGATTTATCTGCATTGACAATTCCTTCCAATTCTCTTCCTCTCAGAAGGACTTTTTAAGTAACTGCTTAATGGGATACTTAAAACCTGAAAGGACAGATTTAATTACTTCCCTAAATTAGCAAGGACTGCATCCCACTGTACTGGAATGACTCCCACTTCTGCTTCAGAGCTGACCATGAGTGAGAGAAGGGCTGAGGGTGATGATTTCTGTTCAGTTACCCCATTCAGTCTGCACTGCTGATGTGTGTGAGTGTGCAGGGACAGCTGGAGCAACACTTCAGAAGTTTTCACAGCACAGAAAGGCAACAGCACCCTTAACCTGCCACTTCTGCATTCTCACGTGTCTTCTCTCTGACTTCTCTTCCCATGAAATATTTGGCTGGTGGCTTCAGCTCCACCTCCAGCTGAGATGGTCTATCAGACTGTTTCCAAAATTACCTTTTCAAGGTTATTTTGAGAAGCACAAACACAGTGGAATACCACTGTTACAGTTCACATGTAGGATAATATGGAGCATGCAGGAATTCTCTTAGATGTCATGATTTTCCAGGTAGTACATGAGAGCAAAAACCTGCAAGGGTCAGCATTTCCTTCTGGAGTGAGCACAGGTCATGTGCACAAGCAGTTACTCCAAGGTACAACCACTAGGTTTAATTTATGGGTATAATTTATGGTTTTAATCAATGGGTTTGCCTTCTAAATGCCAGAGGCCTGCTTGTCCCAGTCTGAGGTTATTTGTTCATACTCAGCTCCCAAGTATTGCAATGTAAAAATGAGAGATTCACAGTAATTGTTGACTCAATTAGGCCAGGTGACCTAAAGTTGAATTTGGACCCTTTTAATCCCTGGGGAGAAGCTGTCAGATAAAGCTTAGAACTTCAGCAAAACTGAAGAGGCACGATGGCAGCCCTAATTAATGGGCAGCCACAAGTGCCATGGGCACCCAGGGCCATATGGAGGCAGATGGACCATGCAATACATCTACCTGCAATACCTCATTAATAACCTTCCTAAATTGCTGTGAGCCCCTGAATACATTGCCTGTGCCTGAATTTTCATCATCCTGAGAGACCCCTGCACGAGTTTCAGCTCCCTGATGTCCCTCTGTGCCAGCTGATTTTCTGACCCTTTCGCACGATGCACAACGTGGGGCTTCAGCATTTGCCTCTGTGTACTCCCACAGCCTCCATGCTAGGTGACAAATTGTTGGCAACATTCACAGGGGAGGAAATCCTCTCCTGGCTCCTGTCAGAGTGGCTATTTTAGCTCTGCCAACTGCGCAATGACAAGAGGATCAGAGGTTCTTCTAATGCCACCGCGGCTTTTCAGGTTAATTTATGCCCTGTTCTTTATGCCTGCTTAGTTAAGGACATGCTGCAGGTATGGAGAGAAAAATGTCACAGAATCACCACCTGGCTCCTCTGTTTTGATCCGGCTGGCAAATGCCAGAACCTCTGAACAGCAGGTTGCTAAATAATAAACAGACCATGTCTTTAAAAACACCTGGTGCTTGCTGAAAATGGTCATTTTGTATCTGGTTAGTCCCTGGCACAGGTGCCAAGCTCAAAGACACGAGTCTCCCCTTTCCTTCCTCTGCCCACTTAAGTAAAACCACAAAAAGTGGAAGACCCAGCAGCAATTGGGTGCAGTGAAAGGTTAGAACCCAGCCTTCCAGCCCCAAGGAACACCAGGAACAACAGCAAAAACCCCTGTTCTGAGTGTAAAAACTTCAGGAAAGGGAAGGGGAAAAAAAAATAAATAAACAAGGATGAAAGAAATGCCCAGTGGCAACCATTTTCAGTGTGACCTAGTGAGCTTTCAACTTCAAACCAGTCAGATCAAGAGCTTCCCAGCGGCGTCACCCAGGGATCTGTCACTCACACATCAAGCCTCGCTCACTCTGCCTTGTCTCACGCAGACACGCTGCCAGATACAGAAATATCACGGCCCTCTTGCATGACAAGGAAAACAAAACAACACAAAACCCCCTCAGCCCAACAGCAATCCTGAAGCCCGAGAGCACTGACAAGCCGTGACCCCATTGTCCACAAAAGGGCAGCGTCACCCGGCAGAGCAGGGAGGGATGCAAACAGAATGGTAATTGGGAGACCATCTGCTATTAAAATGCAAGTCGGGATGGAGCTTTCCACTGAGCCCTGACCACTGGTAGAGAGGATGAGGGCTGGGATTTACTGGGAGGAGTCAAGAGCTGCCCTGGGTGCTTTGTAAAAGGAGGGAGATGATCTTCTTTCAGCTCATCATTCGGGTTCTGTGCTGCTGAGGTGGGGTGTGGGCTAAAACAGCTGCACCTACACCCTTACAGCTCTTAGTGGATGGTGTAAGGCACCAGAAATGACTGATGGGATTCAGAACATGTCCTTCAGCCTGACAGTTTGAGAAAGGACTCAGAAGTAAAAGACTAATATTTTTAGGGAAGCACAGAAGGACAAGCAGCAGATCAGAAAGATGTCACTACAGTTAAGGCATCAATATCTAACTGAATATACTTCTACAAAATAGCTCTAAGTAACCCACAACAGTCAACTTTTCAATCAGGTTTCAATGCAATAATTTATCAAAAGCAGCCACACAGTAACTGTGCCTATTTTCGTCCAATTCTTTTCTACTATATTAAAGATTAGAAGTATTCATGGAGTCTGGAGACACCCATTAGGAAAATATCTCAAGTATTTTGCATATAAACTTGGCATTTATGGTCTGAAATAGGGACAGACAGCACTGGTGAATCCTTGGCAGTTTCCTTGCTCAAGATAGATGAAGAACTCTGTAATTCCAGACCGATGTTGAGAAACTATATATACACACTGCCTTTTTCATGAATCTGTTAAACCAAGCAGTGAAAAATGGGCAGACCTTCTCATGTTTCCAACAGTTTATACAGCCTCTTGCACACAGTGCAAGTAGACTCAATACACAGTACACACAGTAAGTAGATTCAATAACAAGTGAGTAACAGCCACTCTCTAACACAAAGTGAGAGATTTTTCATCCAACTATTTGTTACCAGCCTTTGAACTTGCTATTTTAAAACTCTTGCTCATCAGCCATTGGGCAAGTTTGATTTGAAAATTAGCAAGCATTTGGAAAGCATTTACAACAAGCCAGTATTGCACCCTTGCTCTTCCAGCAGGACTGCAGAGAACACACTTCTGGCACAAGGTGCAAGTCATCCTGCATTTCTGAACAAAATATTACCCAGTCAACACATCATCCAAACATTATTACTGGGAAAAAATGAGACATCTGACTCTCTGCTCCAGCCAAATGCTGCAAATGAATCCATTTATGATTTGAAAATACATTTGCATCAGTGATATTCCTGAAAAACCCATGCAAGTGTTTCACAGCAATATTCCCAGAAAGAAGCTCACAATGTGTCCATAGAAGAGTGTACTTTTATATAGAGCCAGCAATATCTTTCAAGGTGGTGGTCAACATCTGCAAGTATAACCAGGATTCATCTCCTTGGATACTAGAAAGGATATTGTGTGATAGGTTGTGAATAAGAAATATCCAGAACAAGGCATAGTTCTTGAACAACACAAAGGCTGAAATTTGTGTTCCTGAGCCCTTCCCAGAATAACTGAGAATGACAAAGAAATAAGCTGAGGTGTTCATCAGCATGTCATCTGCCCAGAGCCGGTGGGACATATGGGCAGCAATGTTATTTCCAGCCTAGAGTTTGCTCCCAGACAAGAGAAATGTGGTCCAGCTTGGACTCAACCGGCTTTAATTCCCATCCTCTCTTGACAAAACCTGCAGGGATTCATTCTGGGAAGAGGCTGATCCCACAGCACCCGTGGGATGGCCCAGCCCTGGATGGGACACAGGGCATGGCCTCGCCTGGAGGAGTCAGTGCCAGTCTGGAGGGGACTCCACCAGTTCCAGAGCTGGCTGTGAGTGGAGAAGCCAGCCCTGAATGTCTTCCACCAGTTGGCAAACAAACCAGACATCATGTTTGTGCAGTTCAAGCTTTGTTGCCAAATTCTAATAGAACGAGAGTTTCTGTAATCCCGAGAAGGGGTTATGTGATCCTTGGAAACAAGATGCTCTTGTCTGGCCTTCCATTCATTTTGTAAAACATGTTAACTTTCATTTCAGTGCTTGGAGCTGCAGCTGGCTGAGGAGCAAAATCACATTCATGTGTTAAAAAAAGAACTGGAAAGGGATGCAAGCTGCTAAATTTTGATACTGATCTGCAGCCAACCTCCAGAGAATGGCTTGGTCAGGACTTTTGGGCTTTTTCCACTAAACAAGCAAAATAAGACTCCATTTTTTACAGCCATAAAAGCAGATTTTCAGTCATTTCTTCCACTCAATGTAAGTAATATCTGAGATGCAAAATTAAACATGTTTGCTTTCCAGTGAAAAGCATCCATGCACCACACTCCTCTCTCCATGGTTACTGGGATTCCCTCTGCTGCTGCACCAGCTGCAGGATTAGACTTTCAGGGCAGGAATTTCAGCAGAAATACCTGGTGTAATTCAAAGCAGCTGAGTAGAGAATCCCTGACCGATGAAAGACATTTGCTTCCCACAGCAATCCCATGAGCACCCCCCCAAATTCCCTGGCAATATCAATAGCACCTATTTCCAAACCTGCTGGGCCAAATCTTGCTCACAGGAGCTGAAGGAGGCAGAGGAACATTTCATCTTGCCAGGCACCCAACGAGACGTGGCTGGGGAAACCCAGGTCAAACTCTTTGTGAACACCACAATTCCACCCCTAAGCTCCCACACCAAGTGCTTGCAGTGCAACCACAACCAGCCACCAGCAGCCAGCCAGGGCTGAGTAACCACTGTCCTAATTGTTCCTGCTCTCTGAGGTCACCCTGTAATCTCAGACTCTGGAATCCGACCCAGGGCCCACGCCAGCCTCTGTGAGCCTTTCCAGAGAGCTGAACAAACCCTGGTTCAAGTCCCTGTGAATTCTGTTCCTGATCCAATGAAATGAATCTTTGCTTTATCACAGCTGCCAGGTAACATTTCTCCTGTGAGGGGTCTCAGTTTGGTACAGATCCCTCACATGTTTCCTGTACTCCCAGACTCATTGACTATTAACACACCATCACTTGATTATTAAGGGTGTCCATTTTCAGCAAAGGATCACTTTTGCAATTCCCATTAAACTGAGAACCATGGGGCTTGAAGCCAAATTAATTCTCCCACACCAAGCTAAAAATGAACCCCTAAATGTTATGATACCTGCCATAGTTTTTTCTATATTTATACCTCAGGCACATAGTTACTGACAAAACCAAAAGCACTGGTAAGATCTATCCCAGGAAGCAAGAATTCCCCTGAAAGAAAACCGACTGTGGGATTTTACAGTATTGGAAATCTACTGAATATATAAAATATCTTTAAAACCCAAATATTCAAGGTCTACAAGCCTTTGTAGTTGCTCAAAATTTTGTTAATGAATTTTACCTTGCTGGTTAGTTATCGGACAAACATGCTCAAGGGAGAGAAGCTTCTGGAATAAAAGTAGGATAGGCAGGAAGAGAGGGAAAGAGGGAAAGGAAGAGGTTGCAGCAAAAGCAGAGAATTAAGTGAGAAGGCAGCTCACACAGCTGGACCTCAAAGGGAATGGAGTTTTTCTGACTGCCCTGGGTAACCAGAGGGACTTTTCCACCAACAAAACACACTCTTTTTTTTTGGGAAATACCTTTTCCCCAAGCAAGACCTTGGCACTGCTGCCAGCAAGGAGAGGTCTGTGCAGGGCACTGGAACCAGGATCTTATCCTCAAACAAGCAGCTTTTAATTCTCCCCATTTCCCTAAACAGTCCAGCCAAACACTGCTGGCCAAAGGCTGAACACATTCCTGCCTGGTTTTCAGCTTTTACTCTTATCCTCAAATCTAGATTTCATTTTACAGCTCCTACACCTTGTCCCATGTGTTTTCTGAATTTTTAAGGTGTCACAGTATTTTCCATCTCTGCTGTATAACACTGTGTGGTTCAAAGAGCTGCCTGAAATGCCACTTTCCCCATTACATTCAGAGCACAGACAAAAATTTCCCTTCTGTTTGCAATATTATTTTTTAAGTTCTCATAAAGGCTATAAACATAGTGCAACTTTTTTTTTTTTTTTTTTTAGTAAGAGAAATTCCAAGTCTCAGAAACATTAATTTTCCTATATATTCACATCTTTTATGGTATATTTGGGTGCTATTTACCTGTTTTAGCATGCTGGATGTCTGTGAGCTTTCTACACTTAAGACTTCTCTGATGCCATGGTCTGACTGAATCAGCTTCCTCAGCTCACTGACAACTCTCCAGGGAAAGTGGAAATGGGGTTTAAATTTTGGTGTTTGTTTGGTGGGTTGGTTTGTTTTTTTTTTTCCAACCACCCACGATGATAAATATGGGAGAACAGGAGGCTTTCTTCCTATACTGGGATCTGTCTAAAATCCAATGACACTGGAGCTATTCTGGACTTCTTAAGATGCTTTTGTTTGGATTCCTGGCTGCTTTCCAGCCACTCCATCTTTTCTTACTGGCCACTGCTCCACAGCTTGCAAACAGAGATGCTGCTTCCCATCTTATTTCCTATGCTGTTTCAAGCACCCATTTTACTTATTCTAGCTGGGAAGGGTTTGGGGCTGAATTAGAAAAAAGATAAATTCTTTGTCAGCCTAAAAATATTTAGTTGGCTTGTAGGCTAGCTTAAAAAGGCCTAAGATTTCCATCTATTAAGCCCTGAACCTAGCCTGAGATCAAATGCATGCCCCTATTAAATATGAAGTGCAGGACTAAAATATCAGCTATAAAGGATGGCTGTGGTACCAAGGCCAGGAAACTCTCAACAAAGCTTATCTTTAGTACCCTCAGAGTACCCAGCAGTTGCCAGGGTGGGTGTTCTCTAAGCTTCCTCCACTTGTAAATAATGTATTCCCGGAGCAGAATGTTCTGAACAGAAATACCCACTTTTGATTGACACCTGCAATACAGCCACTGCTTGAAGTAATAATATTTCTCTAGTCTGTGCCTGGATGTCTCCAGAACCCCAAAGTCTGGCAATCTGCCTCATCCTCACCACGTTTCATCACCTCTTGAATTCTCCTCCCCCTGCTGCTTTCTAACTTCAAACCCCAGGACACACTCCAGGGAAGCAGAACATTTACTAAAACACAAGAGGTATACAGTTGCTAGGTTTTGTTACAAATAAATTGTAGCCTGATTGGGCAACCAGTTTATTTCTGGGTGAGATTTTTAACACCTATTACACCTGATCCTGGCATTTGAGCACCCTGCCCTCCAGGGACACGACACATTTAGGCAGGAGGTTTCTGTCCAAGCCTTAATGAAGACAAGGGCTGTCTGAAAAATGGAGATCCTGTACCTGATTTCGTACACCTCGAGTTCACAGGTGGTTGGATGAAGGGATTTAGTCCAGGACCATCTCATTTCAGGTTAATGTGAAACATGGAACTGAGAGGATGAAGCAACTAAGAATAGAAGCTTTTTAGGCAGCAGTTAAGTCAATCCTTTTAAACTTTACTGAGGATTTACTTCAGGAGAAGCTTATTTCTGTGGTGACCAGATCTGTGCAAAACCTTTGTTACAAGTGATGAAACATGGGATAGGCTGAAAGCATCTTTTTTTCATCATGTGACTAGGAACACACAGATTTGACCTGATGAATATTTTCAGATAGAAAACACTGATAACAGTGCAAAGTTTTGACCTCAGCTATTAAAGCACATTTGCTGACTTTGGCTGAGTTTCTCTTTCACAAGCCCAACACAGGTTGAATGTATACAAGCAAAAGTGGAAAAAAATAATATTTGCAGAGAGCTCTGCAAACTGACCCATATTCAGCTCTAATGAGAGCATAATGGTTTACCCAGCTGCACAAAACACAGGCAAGGAGCATAAGAGGAATGGGCCTGCTTTCTTAATTTTTAAGGATGTGTTTGGGCTTCAGCACACACGGGAGATTTTTTTTTTCCTGAATGCATGCATGTACACTTCTGAAAGTGCATCACTAGCACTTTAAACCACATTAAAACAGGTTTAAGCCAGAATGGAAGGTTTGCTTCCACCGAGAGCAATAAAAAAGAAAGAATACCAAGCCCTAAGACTGACTTTATAAATCTTTGGATTATCCTGCAGTCTGTGGGGTATCTTCTATCTAAACTCCCGTAACCCCAGGGGGATTAGATTGGATAGTCACAGCACCAGCAAACAACCCCCCAGCACGGTGTGGGCAGCTGGGACCCCCCCCAGCCCGAGCAGTGATTATGTGTGTGCTCTGGGAGACACAGCGAAATGTTTGTGTGTGTCAGATCAATCTTTTCACTGCCCAGGACAGCTGTACTCACAGGGGGACCACCAATCACCCCGCCAGGAACTGCTTCTGTCCTTCAACAGGCAATTAACGGGAGTCCATTACAGCTCCCCCGAGGCCCCCGGGGGGCTGCAAAAGGCATCGACTGAAAGGTCAGAAACCTCCCGAGGCCGGGAAAGAAGCTGTGCCTGGCGAAATGGAGTGGAAAGCAGTAGCTATTTGTCACCAGCTAGTAATTCAAAGAAAGGGGGGGAGCGAGGAGGAAGGGGGTGCAGGCGTTGTGCACAACTGAGAGCACGTGGTGGTGTAAGAGCAGAAAGAGGAGCTACGGGAGATTCTTCCTGGGACAGAGACCTTATCCAGCATAGAGGTGGAGGGAGAGTCAACAAACCCCACTCAACTAATTCTGCAAAGAAAGTGGAAGTGAGAAAGTGCAGAGGCTGATTAATAACCCACTCACAGCCCCAAGAAAGCTCAGGGTAAGGAGTCTCCAGGGGCTGAGGTTCACCACCCACACAAACACTGCAGAAGAGATCCAACAAGGATTTAAATGAGAAGCACACAGAGAGTGTCATTCATCAGAACCAACATCCTTCAAAACGAAGCAACTGTGGTTGGAAAGCAACAAACACGGTGGCTCGGAGGACACGGCAGGGGTGGCTCTCTGTTTGTCTTTTAGACTTCTGGTCAAGACCACATCGCTGATGCATTTGTGGAGGTCTCAGTTCAATCCCCAAACAAACCTCTCCCACAACCACCAACCAACCTTGGCACTTCTCCTATGGAAATACAATCAAGAGATGCCAGGTAGGTGGCCAAAGGAGGAGAAGAATCAGCACATGTAGAAGATTTAATTTGCATATGAGTGCACAGAAGAATTAGACTAAATTAGTTCTTTGTGTTAATTTAGAATAACTTTCACCCAATTCACTGGTTAACTTTCACCCACAGCATTCCACTGAAATGTTATCACTGTTGTTCTTTCCTGTAAAAAGAATATTTCCCAGAGATCTGGCACTACCTGGGCAATCATCAGAACAAGCTGAAATATTGCAAATATTAACTCTTCAAAACAAACAGAACTTAGAAGGTAAACAGCATGAATCAAAATAGTGGAAATTTTTTGTCCGTGTCTTTGGGCATGACTCTGAATTATTTGTATAACTGCAATTTTATTTGATGTACAAACCCTAGATTGCATTTAAAAAAAAATTCTGCAAAAAAACAAAAAACAGAAGAAAGAAATAATCTGCAAACAAGGTATTGATATGTCCTGTCTTCACATGACTGCACAGGCACTGCAAACACCACGAGAAATGAGAACACCCACATGGGTGCCAACATTCACTCAGGTTACCTGTAGTTCCAGCATCAGGGGAGTTAGTGGCATATTTCTTATCCATTTCCCCATAGAATTCTGTTATCCATCTCCTCTTCCTGTCTCTTGTTTTCTGGCTTAAAACTTAATTTGTTCATATTTGATGTGCACATACACAGTGTGTGTGTTTATATCTCTCTATATCTACATTTACATCCATATTTGTATCTATTTACATATGTAACTATATCTGTATCTCTGTCCCTGAACTTTTGTTCCCTGCATGAGTTTAGTAAACACATATTTGGGATTTTGATAAACTACAATAACAGAAACCTTTTTACTGTAATATTAACTACCTTGTCCCCTCTCCCTTGTGCTTCCCCTTCCAAAATGCCTCTGACTGCACTAACAGGTCCCAGGTTAGGTTGTTCCCAAGGGTCCTGCCTCCCAGCCCCACAGGGCCTGACCCCCTGGGACAGCCCCAGCAGCATCAGGTTGATGTTCAGAAGAAGCTGCCAATTAGTCTCCAAGGTACCAGTTCACAAGACAGTTCCTTTCAATGGCTTGGCCTGATGAATGAATTAATGAAATTCCAGGCCTCCTTTATGTGGGGAGGGTAGTGGTGTGACCCCCTGAGCAGCAAACAAACCTGGGGGCTGTCAGCAGTGACCACCCTGCCCTTTCACTGTCTGGACAGCCCAGCAGCAGCCCCAGGCTGTGGCTCCACTGCAGTCCCTCCGTGTTACAGCCCAGGGCTGGCATTTAGGAAAGCTGGAGGAACAAAACTCTGGCAATTAGCCAAAATATCCTCTGGGATGGGCCCATCCATAGGCCCCACCCTGAGGGGAATTCACTCTTTTACCTTTGAAATGACATTTTAAAACTCCAGTGATCAACCCATTTCTTTAGGCATCCAGAAAGATACATGTTGAGATGAGGATACTGAGGCAAGTTTGCTCTACCTTTAATTGAAAGGCCTTTAATAGCAAGTGCTCAGTTTTATTTCCTATCAAGTAAAGCTTCTGTTTTTTAAGGACACTTGAACTTTTCTAGGAGCACGAGTACCAGCATCCCATTAGAACATGAAGTAAATACTAACAGTGTTGACACTATTGTTGCCTCTTAAAGCCAGATTTGACAACTAGAAAACAGATTTGTCCATCT
This sequence comes from Pyrocephalus nanus, assembly GCA_038380795.1. Lineage (NCBI taxonomy): Eukaryota > Metazoa > Chordata > Aves > Passeriformes > Tyrannidae > Pyrocephalus > Pyrocephalus nanus. Next base: position 9,696,930 of record CM076281.1, read on the forward strand.
ATCCACCACTTTGCATTGGTGGGAAAAGGTGCAGGTCACTACAGTTGTGTAGTGTCAAGATTTGGGTCCCAGTACAAGTTACTGCAGTGCTGAAACATCACTTTGGGTGTGGTGAGATCTTGTCTTCCTAAGGATAGTTTGGTTTGCCCAAATAAATAAAATAGTAACTTTTTCCCAGGCAATTGAATGTTCCAGCAGAGCCAGAGACTCCAATCAGCCCTGAGGACCTCAAAAATTCAAAAGAGATGCACCAGGGGTTTGTAGACAGGGCCCAGAAATCAGGTGCCTTAACTTGATTACGGCCACAACAACGTGTACACAAACTCTACAACTAAAACAACTGTGAGCATGAACTATGGTCCATGTTTTATTGACAGGAATTGTGTGTACAAACTATCCAAGCTTCTGCCACTTTATGTCCTTCTCTTCCTCCCAAAACAGATAAAACAAGTCTAATACCTTACTGACTCAAGTCCTTCATTCACTATTTGGAGGCAGTTCCTTATGAACTTGAGAGGCATTTGTTTGATTTACCACAAATTTGTGAGGGTGCTGAACACATGACCAGTGCTGGGAATGAAGTTAACATAGCCTGTGTAACTGTGGAAGTAAGAGGAATGAGAGTCTATGGATAAGACACTACAGCCTAGAGTGGGCATGAGAATAGCATGGGGGAGAGAACACAGGGAGAAAACAGACCTGGCTGTTTTATTTGAACTCAGATTTCTGGAGTACATTAAGGAAGAAATCTTTCACAATACAGGTGGTGGAATACTGGCACAGCTTGCCCAGAGAGGTAGTGGCTGCCCCATCCCTGGGAACACTCCAAGTCAGGCTGGAGGGGGCTCTGAGCAACTGGATCTGCTTGAAGATGTCCCTGCTCACTGCAGGGGGTTGGACTGGATGACTCTTAGGGGTCCCTTACAACTCAAACCTTTGAATGTTTATGATTTTACTTCTTTCTGAGCCAGCCCACATGTATTTGAGGACAACACTCGGTGCAATCAGCCCTTCAGCAGAGAGATGGAGGATGGATTTGCATTCAGCTAACTGATCAAATGCTAAGAATTTCTTAATTGCCTTAATAGTTTAATTTTATTTGTCTCTAATCTAATTAGAAAAGAGAAGTGTGTGTGGGGGGGGAGCTGATTGGAGGGGAGGGGCCTTCATGTCTGCAATATAGAAACCTTCCCCTCCCTGCTCGGCTCCAGTGCCGGATGTCAACAGATCCCTGTTTCCTTCTCATTATCCCACTGCTTTGCTGGACTGTCTGTTCTTGGAAACTTCCTTTAGAGGCTTTAATAGCAGCATTCATTTCTGCTGCAGATAAGGTGAGTCTGGCTTTTTATGCACAGTAATTTAATAGGAGCTGGGATCTAATTTAATAGATCCTTTATGTCTCTGTCAAAGGCTGTTCTCCTGATTGGTGCAATGGCTCACACGAGTCTGTAAATACATTAATCTCTCGAGAGCTTGTGACAACAGTTCTGTTACCAGTATGAGCAGTACAGATGGACAAACCACTGCTGCCTTAATGAGGAGCTGAGCTGAAAACTCACACTAAATCAACTCTGAAAAACTCGGGAAATCAGGGCATTACTGGGTTCCCTGCATCAGTGAATCCCATTAAATCTGGCCCAGACCTACTGAAGTTTCAGGAGTAGCAGGATGAATCAGCTGATGTGTGGTAACACATCTGAGTCAAGTTTAATTTACAAGCACTACTGCTCTATCAGAAGTCCAACCTGCAAAGGAATGTGACAGACAAACTGAGATCCTGGCTAAGAAGGCTGGCCAAGACATCCATGGTGCTCAGACAGAGGGCATAGGAGATGTTTTTGTTATTTCTTCACTTTTTTTTTCCTGTCTACATTTTCTACAACACTTCACAGTATGGGAAACACTGCATGGAACTGACTTCCTGCCAGATGCAGCTCCAGCTGCTCCAAGAGGCCAGCAAAGTGTCCAACCCTGCAGCTGAAATGCTCTGCTACTCCCAGCATGGGCTTTTTTTCCCCCCTCTAAACAACCGCCCATCACTGGTAAATGTGCATTAATACAAAGAAGGAGATTCATGGAAATACAAGTGGCTGATCCAAAGGCATTCTGTGTAGCACAGCTTTGTGTCCCTTTCATTTGAAAAGCCAGCCTGTTAGAGAGCTGGGGTGGGAAGCAGAAGGGAAGCATCATGGCAGGAATATGGGTGTATTTTGGATGCAAAGCAGCTTATCTGTTTTACTACTGCAGCACCGGAGAAAATCAATTTTGACACAGAACTGCCACTTTACAAGCAAATAACTATACTTTCCAATAACCTAATCTGTGCAAAGCCTACTGAAAATTCCCTAAAGAACCAGTAGTTAAAACCTCCATTAAATCAAAGGGTTTAATATGGGAAGGGAAGAGAGGGATGCAGTTTGACTTGGGAATGTAATGGACTCAGTGGGGAAATAAATATGTTGTTTTATGTGTACAGTTACAGAATTTGAGAACACAGCATTCATTTCAAAGGGAATTCTCTTGCTGTGCAACTTATTCCTAAACAGATGTGATTTTTGCTTATTCAAAAACATTTAGGTAACAATTACAGCATAATAAATTATAATTGCCATCATCTTCCAGCTATGCTATGACTTCTATGCAAACACAGAGAAAATGCAATTATATAGAACTGTAAATCCTATTTTCAGGTAGCTTAAAGCACTGACAAAACACTTGTTTATTTTACTTAGAATGCAAAATACTTTAAAATATGTATACAAATGAAAAGGCCTTGTCTGTTGGGCAGCCTGGCAGCCTGATAAGGTCTGTCTTACACAGCTACTGCTCAGAGAGGGGCCCAGCTCTCAGGAAGTCCATTATCTTCTGGAAGCTTATATTTTACTCTGAGGGTTTATATTTGCAGTCTGTCTAAACTAGTTCCTAAGCTGACATTTTAATTAAGGAGGGCATGACCACTGTTTGAACACTGAAGGAAGAGAGGGTAACTAGACACTGACTGAAAACCAAGATTCTCCTGACTGAATAGTGCAGGAGATCACATGTGAAGCCAACACTTCACATAAATATGAACATCCTACAGCCTTTCAGCAAGCTGTAATTTAGGGGTGGAATTCTACAAGATGAAAATTCAACTCTTTGTTAAACTTTACAGGGCTTTACCAAGCTTCCTCCTCATTTCTTTCTTCAGTATTAGACAACAGAGGGGATGACTCAGAATTTTCTGACAAAACAGTTTTGGGGTCTTTTTTTGCAGGAAATAACAATTCACTGGAACCAAATTGTTTCCCGGAGATCCAGATTAGGCAGAATTTCACTGCAAAACCTTTGGAAGGCCCAGGAAGAGATTTCTGGAGGTAACTAAGGAGAGGTACAGAATCACCCCCGAGCCCACTGCCTGGTGCATTTTCGAGCCAAAACCTCCAGTTTCAAGGCTACCTGTATCTAATAAATGACAAAGAAGGGCATCAATTTTGACCTGGTTTTTCTGGATGTTGCTTCTGAAGACACATTTCAAAAGTTCAGACTGGATTTCATCCCAGGAACAGGAACGTTTTCAAAACCTTGACACTTTCTGAGAGACAGAAGAAACATTACCTCCTCATCCCATCTCTGCTTCTTTCTTAAATAGAACAAACCCTTCAACAGACCAACCATACTCCAAAGATTACTGTGAAAAAGCTTTTTAGTTCCTCATGTTATATGAAGAGTTATCCTTCAGCATGAAGGTAAAAACCACCACCTATCCTCCAGTGTCACACTTCCCAGTGACTCTCTCCCACTAAAACATGGTACCAGAGACTGAAACTGAGAATGCAGAGAGGCTGAACAACAATTAAAGACATTACCTTATGTATCTTTTCCCCTACTGCTAAAGAAGTGAGCCTTTGTATCTTTGTTAGACATAACTAAAGCATTACAGCAGTTTTGCTAAAAATAATTTATAAAATGCAACTTCAATTAACCAAGCATTTATAACTGATACTTTTGAAGCCTGATTCTGGAAAAAAAGGAGTATACATTTTGTATTTATTTAATAAAGGTCGGTGTTCAGGAACAGAATGAGGGATTTCTTTCTTTTTTAAAATAATAATAATGGGAAGTTTCAAGAGCTTCAGTAAGTCACAATCCACACCTGTAGCACGTGAGATGAAGTCCCTGTGATGTGACATGGAGAAACAATACAGCTTTGGAACTCTTTTCTATCAAAATACAGAAACAATTCCACTGGGACAGGTTTCATGCCTTACCTATCCTTTTTCATGCAAGACTTACTTCAGTTTGACCTACAAATTAGCAAGCTGCTGAGAACTCTCCTGAAAAACACAACCTTATACTTGCATCCCATGGCCATTATTTCAGATCAACCTGAACTTCAGGAAGGAATTTGAAAGCTGTGAAAGGGACACTGTCAAGTTAAGAGCTATTTTATCTGCATGACTTTTAGACACAAATGCTGCTTTTCTCAGAGAAAGAGCAGCAGGCGAAGGAGGAAGGAACTACCATCACTGACAAAATCCAGCTGTCCCCCATCAGCACTAAGGTTTCCTTTTCCACCTCATCTTTCAGCACTTCTTTTGTTTCCTTTAGAAAAATATTTATCCTTAACAAGACGCCTGGGTTGCATTTAACTTTCTACTGAGTAAAATGAAAATCAAGTCCACACTCCACTTGAACATTTCAAGGAGAAGAGAGGGAAGATGGTGAAATCAAACAAAAAGCTCTTTAAAAAGCACTTATTTTTCTTAAGACCTTGGGGAAAAAGAGTTAACTTACAGGTGTCACAGAGTGAAACAAAACATTTTATCAACTGGGCCACGGGGCACTACATCCAATGCTTTCAAAAACCAACAGGGCAGGATGACTGTCAGAAATTCATTTAAACAGTCAGTTAATTGTGATCCTTTACAAAAAAGGCACAGGATTTCATGGGCCTGATCCATTTTAGAGCTAGAACAGAGGACTCCTTGGTCAAGGCTGGGAAGATGAAAATGTTCTCAACCAGGAAGTTTTACATTTAGTCTAAGATGGCATTGAGGAGTTTAATGCTGGTCTGCATTTGGAATTTGTCTTGCAACCTCTTCTCTTTTAATGGATGTCCCTGGTTTTATCCATGTGCTCGTTTTCTGAGGTGTCAGCATCCTGCTTTAGATCTCTGGTAGATTGAAAGGTGTGCCCTGTGGGTTACACTCTCCCTAAATCACTCGTGATGTATTACACTTGGCTTAAATGACTGAGACTCATTTGCACAACTGCCCTATTAATTTACTCACCATTGATTTACACCACTTTTGTTGGAAATCCTCCACCAGACCTCTATTTTACATGCTCTCTCAAAAGCTCCCTTCCAGCATTTTTTCTCCCCCATCATCTTCCTTGTCTCATTTGTCTTCCATTTGCTGTCATTCATCTGTCTCTTATCTTCTTCCTCCCTCTCCCTCCCACTGTTCTGTCTTCCTTCTGTTTCTTCTCCGTTCTCCTCCATTTCCCCCCTCCCTCCCTGCTCCACAGTAGCTCATAAATCTCCCATGGAAGCCTAGAAACCCCAGAAGATACAGGTGTAAAGGTAAAGGAATGCAAATAAATCAAGACTCCTCATGAAGCAGAGCAACAGCTGTGACTTCTTTTTGGCGAGTTCCAAGACTGATGGGTGACTGTCATTATCTGTCTTACAGCACTTTGCTGAGTCCTTCCATCTTTTTGCCTTCCTGAGAGCAGCTCAGTCTCTCAGTTCAGATTTTATGGCCAGTTTTACCCTTCCAGCACACCACGTGCCCCTGGACTGGTGTCCTGATTGACCACGAGAGCCAAACACTTCCATCCAAACAAACTGCACAGAAGTGCCCACATACATCATAAAATGTGTGAAAATCAAAAAGCAAATGCAGTCGTTTCTAAGCTAAAAGATTCATTCAGTGTCTTTCATACAAATTTTCAACAGAAAAAAAGGGACCAAAGTGCAGAGTCAGACTGAGGGTGACAAGGATTTACATATTCATACTGGGTAAACAAATAACCTTAATGCCATACCCTGCAGGGCAAAGGCAACAAGGAGAGACAAGCCCAAGAGGGAGAGGTACAAATACCAGCAGACCCCAAAGAGGAGTAAGTGTACACAAAATAAAGGAGCTTCTCAGCCTGCAAGTCAGGCACAAACCAACAAAGGCTCAAAATGTCCTTAAAATGCCCAGCAAAGCCTCAGAGTGAGCCCAGCACAGACCTGCGGGCTCTGAGCTGACAGGACCTGGGAGAGCCCCGAGGCACAGCTTGTGTGTGAGCATCGAGCATTTCACTCCTGGCAGAGACACAACACTCCCTGTAAGTGCCCTGGGTACATTTATAATAAATACAGAACAGCCACAGTTACCACTCACTCACATTGTTGGCTTGAATGAAAAAAAATCCTTCTCCCCGCACAAAAAAGACTTAAAGACTGAGTTTAGAGTGTTCTCCACCTCCTAAACCCAAATTAACAGCTGGGCTGAGCAGCTCTGGGCCGGACAAGGCCACAAACTCCCAGCACTTGGTTATTATCTGAAAAATAGCACGGAACTCCAAAGTAATGACAGACTTCCAGAGATAATATGCTGCCATTATATAGTATGTGAAGTTACCCATTTTATTCTCAACCTAATTTCCATGTAGTTTGCAATTTTAAGATTTAATAATGTAGTTGAGAAAATACAAATTGCTTGTATTACCCACATATTTACATTGAATTGTACATACCATGTAATTACAGAGTCAAGGTTACTATGGAATTACAGAGTTTCTGCATAGTTCTTTGTGTCCTCCTAAATGCCAAAAGAATCTTTCAATATGGTGAAGCTCAACCTATACAGTGACAGGGGAAAAAAATAAAAAAACAAGGCTCTTCTCTTAAAAATCTCTCTCTGAGCAGCAGAAGGGAAACAAAAACAAAACTCTCAGTGCAGAAGCCCCCACTGACAACTTTCCTTGGTCCCCAAGCCCTACAAAACCCCACTCTGAGTTCCTGATTAATGTTACAGACTTCCACTGAAAGGGATTTTATACTGCAGTACCTGAGCTGCTGTCCAAGAAAAGTGATTTTGATGGACTTATCCTGACCTGAGCTCTTCTGGAGGAATCAAGGTGGCAGCCTGCCAGTTCCCTTGGAAGGACAGTGCTTATTTTTTGTTTTCTTCACCACTTTTAAAAACACACAGGCAAGACTTACATATGGCTGGCTCATCTCTGGTGTCTGAAGGTTTGAAGTTTGAAGGTTAGAGCTAATCTTAGCTATGGCATTTTGTGCTGAACTCAGAACACAAGTAGTTTACAGGGAAATCAGCTTTCCTAAGTGATCAGAGAAACAGAACAGGGAAAGAGAAGCATTATTTTTATCAAAGAAATAGAATGATGATCACTAAGAACTGCAAAATCCAATCACAATATGCTGAGTATAGACAGCACTGCCAAAGCAGTGAAGATTAGAGAGGCCTTGAAGAAGACAAGAAACCAAGGGATTATGTCTGATTTTACCATAACTGTGCAACACGACCTGGGTGTTTACTGATGGTAAAGATTTGAAGGAGGTTCTGGAGATGCTGGCAGTCTGGGCTGTGGTGGGCCAAAGAACCCCAGGGTAATGTCACCTGTCAGAAAAGGGTTCCTCCACACTAACACCTGATATTATCAAATGTCACCAGATCACTCAGCTTCCCCAATAAACAGACTTACAGGTCCTGTTGAGCTTATAATTGTTGTCCTTCCTGGTCCTGTTGAGCTTATAATGGGATGCTGAGAACTCTCAGAGTTGCTGATTTCCATTTCCCCAGGAATGGAGTGTTGTGTGTTTTAGTCATCCTGAAATCCCCCTCAACAACAAACATCCAGGTAACAAAGAAAGAACTCACTACAGCTGAGCTACTGGTCCAACCCTTGGGGTTGGGGGAGGAATACAGGAAAACTTGCTTCTGCCTCTGTACAGTGGGTCAGGGTCAGCCCCTCCCTGCCAAATTCCTTCCAGTTCTTAATCAGGAGAACAGCACTTGCACCCAGTGTGACAAACACAACCTGCCAAACTCCAAACTACTCCAAACTATCCTGGTAAACACTGTGCCAGCACTGCAATAAATTATAAACTAATCATTAGTGTGGGCTGAAATAAGCACTCCCTTCTTCTTTTAAGGGCAGAGCCCTGGGCCTGAAATCTCTGTACATTGGAACATATCTTACATGAACTATAAATGCCATGCACAAGACAACAATTTCCCAGCAGCTCTGAGGTGAAAGGAGAGCTGGGGTTAAATAAACCCTCTGCTGGGCTTAAAAAAACCAGGAAAATTAATCTGGGTTTCTCCTTTTATTATTCAACTTACATGACTGAGTGACTTGGCTGTTACCTGCAGAGATTGTTTTTCATATTTGAGTTTTACACACACACACATATATCTCTATCTATATATATATAGTACCTAAACCAGTGGGATCCTCATTTCAGTTTCATCTTTTTTGGCACTATAGATCCAAACAATAGATGATTTTTGTTAAAAAAGATCCTCCTTGTGTTTAAGCAATCTGAGGTACAACAGCCCTCCTGGGTCTTCCACACAGAAGGATCTTACCTGCAGAAAATTTTAAGTAAAACGATCTTGAATGCAGCAAAATAAATGGAAACCAACACCAACTGCAGCCTTTTGTTGGAGTACACACTTCTTACAAGATCATTTTTTTCAACTGATTATAACTTTGCCAAACTTCAAGCCATTTGGGCTGAAATTTTCTGTGCCAGGTGTCTGCCTGAGGCAGAGGAGAATGTGCTCATGTAATTAAAGGCTGTACCACAGCGTGTACACAGAAGGGGGCAAATTAAGGTTGAAGAGGCAACCTTAATTCTCACATTTCTTAACTTTCACAGGCTTGACTCTGCAACCTTAATAATGTTCTTTTAATGTAGCTTTTTGTCTGCAATATTAATCCAGAGCTATATTAATTTACAGCCGTATCCCACCGAGGACTGGATGTCTTGGTGGATTGGAATAGGATCCACACCTTTCACCTCCAGGTCATGGGTTTAAATACAGCCTGGGGCTGAGGTGGTGAGGAGTTATTACCACTGACCAGCTGTTTGGGGGCTTTTATGACACTTCCTGAGAGCACTTGAACAAAACGTGGTTCCAGATGACTCCTTTTGAAATTCGGCCTGCCACGGGAATATTCCCCCACTCTAAGAACCCCTGGATGAATGGCTCACACACCTCAGTCCAGGAGCAGGTGAGGAGTGACATCAACAGTGCTGCTGTTCACACACACCCCACCAGAAGCTCCAGGGAGGGTGGCAGAAGCCAGCAGTGCCACATACTGAGCAACTGCTCTGCTTCCATTGAAAGACCACACTGAAAACTTGCCCAGTGCCACTTCTTTCAGGAAAAGTGAGTAAGAACACGTGAAAATTCAATTTAGCCTGTGTGGTGCTGAGAAACATAAAGCACTTGTATAAGTACCAAGTGGGATTTGGCAAAAACAAGGACAGTGGTGCCTGAAGGAGGAAAAATGAAGCACTTCTCCACCCTTAGAGGCTAAGCTGGAAGGAGCAGAGCTTTAGAACACACCGAGACCTTGTGGGAGACACTCCTTGAAGGTCCTACTGTAGAACTTCCCCCAAAGCAAACCCTAATCCTCACAAACTACAAAGATCCCTCTGCCCTCCAGTGAGGGAAGTTTTGACACTTAAACAACTGAATCACAGAATCATAGAATAAATAAGGTTAGAAAAGACCTTTAGGACCGTTGAGCCCAATCATAAACCCAGCACTCCCAGCACTGCCAAGTCCCACCAAACATGGCCCTAAAATTGCAGGAATCAGTCCCTGATGCTCTGGTACCATATCAGCACTCCTTCTCTTTGGGAACAGAGACAAGTGTTCCCCAGCAGTTCTCAGTGGGGGCAGCAGGTTACAGGGAAACCAGGAGAGACAAGAAAGAGAAAAGAAAGGATTAGGAAGAGGGTAAATGTCTTTTCTGCAGAGCAAGGGACAACCTCAGCTTTAGTCCTGCCTCCAGAGTCATGGGAATTTAAGGCAAGGAAACATCCACAGTGTTCTTGAAAACTCCATTTTCCATCATCCCTGTATGATATTCCACCCTCCCCAGTGACAAACCCCCCAACCCCCTGAGCTTCAACCCCCTGGTTGCCTGCCCTCCAGATCTGAACACATCACCCTTCCCCACACTGCTGACACTGGGACCCAGATCAGATAAGCCAGGCAGCAGAGCCACAAAACTTCTTTTCACCCCAACAGGAGTTTTTAAAGTATTATAAATCACTTAGCTTTGTTTTGCTTTCCATTTACTGCATTCATGTTCCTTCTGAGAGGGACACATTAATAAATGCTGTGCCCTGATCCCAACATGGCTTCAATCCCATCAGTTTCTGTATTCAGCACTCATGTGCCTCCCTTACTACAGTACATAAATGATATAAACTTCTCATCAATAACATAAAAAATTCATACTCTGTCTACAATGCAGCTGCTATCACAGGTTTATGTCAACAATCGTCCTGATTTTTAATAGCATAAATGTTTAAAGAGGCAGCAATTCCTGTAAAGGATCTGCAGGGATATTTAGAGCCGACATATGCCAAAACAATCCTGTTCTGGTACAGGAGACATTGTTGCTCAGCAGGAAAACAATGTTTATCCTCGCAAATGTTTACCCTGCTTTAGTCATTAGAGCTCTCCAAATGGATGGCAGGGGCCGGGAGCGGGGATGGCCGGGAGCAGGGCTGGCATTCCCAGCATCCTGTCACCCCTCTGAGCAGGGAGCACCAGCTCAGCCATGTGACAGCTGAGCCCCCCCTGCACTGCACACCTTGATGCCTCCCAAATCATCTGTCACCTGACACTGGAAGGGTTGGATCTGCTCTTTGCTCTAAACAATCCTTTGCGAATGTTTCTGTTCTTCGCAATTCTAATGCACAGCCTGTCCTTTAATTTTGCTTTTATCGTTAAAAAGCCCTTAAACTTATCTGTCTGAAGGGCTCCTACCTCAAAACACAATGCAAACCCTTTCTTTTTATTTCTCCTACTCGCTGCCAATTGTATAGGGTTTTAAGCTATTAAAAAAAAAAAAAAAAAAAGCTTTGCATACATGCAGCATAAAATATTTATTTTTAATCTAAGCAGGATTTCTTTACCTGCTGTGCAGCCACAGCTTCTGTTTAAGGCTTGCTTTATCATCTGTGTGTCAAGCTGAAAGCATTTGTCTCCTGATCTTTCACTGTAGCTGTAAAGAGCCTCCTACCAGAGCCCAGCTGACACACGACTTCAAATCTTCCTTCTGCCTTTTCCCCTCTCACCCAAAAAACCCACAACCTGGAAGTTCTTCACTTGAACAGATGGTTTATAAAAATCTGGGACGCGCTCGTGTGATGGAAAATAGGACTCCTTTAAGCAACATCTCGTGTCACAATTACATGAACAGTTGGTCAGAACGGTGACCCAGAAACTGCCCCGGCCCTGCACTCCCACAGCCCCAGGAAAGCATTCCCAGCCCTTTCCAGGTGCCTGACCTTGTGCAGCCAAGGCTCACTCTGGGAGATCACATTCCCACCGCTCCCTGCGTGGAGCTACCTCCTACAGGAGGCCAACACATTGCTGTGAAAGGGTATTTTTAAGGTCAGAATTAAAAGTGTTGATAATATAAACACAACCCTCTGCTTCTCATTTGTTTACTGCATGAACAACAAAAAATTTTCCCAGGCATTTTCAAAACCAAGGCGAAAAAATCACGCAGTCCCACCTGCTTGTGTCCAGGTTGGACCCAGACTCCATTACTGCTGTTCAGAAGAAGGGAAGCAGTGATCTGACAAGCACTGAATATTTCCAGCTCCATTCAAGAACAACAAAACAGCACATTCCCATGATGTATGGAAAAAACCCCCAAAACTTCCAAGTCAGGGTTCAATGTGTATGCAGCGAGAAATACATTTCCTGCCCCAAAGTCAGAAAAGAGGATTGTGGAAGATGTGCCAGTGGAGTGCCCTGTTCCTGAACAAGGTTTTGGAAGGGTATCAGTTCTCTGTATGTGTGGACACAGCAGGAGGAAGGTTCCTGATGAGCAGGACAGAGGAACCAGGCTGGATGAGCTTGGTGCTGACTGAGAGGGGTCATGTGGGACCACCGGGAAGAGGAGGTGACTCCAGTGAAGAAATATCCAGAAGGGGAGAGCTGTGTGTCCATAAGTATGGGAGTTACAGAGCTGGACAGCTTTGAAGATGCATCATGATCCAGCATGGCTGGGTATGGATGGGAAAAATGGGGTTGTTGTAGTTTAAGACTTCTTTGGGAGCTAAAGTGTTTGAAAGAAACTTGGTGGAGGCTTGAGGTGCAGTGGATGGCTGAGACTAATCAGCACAAAAAGTGAAAATCTCCCTTACACTTGAAGAGTTCCTGTGAGCACGGGGACCAGTCTGCACTGCACCTCACCAACTGCATCACGTGAGGGCTGGTTCAGGGGGCTCTTGCTCAGCTGCAGGGCTGGGGGCCCAATAATCCAATTTTCCTTCCCCCCAGTATAGAATTTAAGATTGTGCCAAAAGCTACTGAGAGAACCCTGAAGCTTTCCTTTGCTTCTGAACAGGTGCAAGGAGATGGTCTTTAATTCGTCCTGAAACTGCAGACCCATTACAAAAAAGGTAAATATCAAGTGGAGAGTCACCATCTCCATTAACAAAACCCAAGCTGCCTCAGTGGCCACCAAACACCAACATCTCACAGTTATTTGAAAACACTTCAAGGCCTTAAAAACCAGGGACTTGGAAGAAACACAGCACTATTTTAACAAGCCACATTTCCTGTCACACAGAGGCTTGATTCCTGTCAGTGCAACACTCATTTTAGTCTGATTAAGTTGCTGTGATGAACTTCAGAGTTTAGACTGCCCTTGAGCCTCACATCTATCTGATCTTTAATTCTACTACCCGCTCATTTCTTGCTAAGCACACAATTCTGAGTCCCACTGGAACAGCCTCGTTCAGGCTCTGCATCAATATGTTCAGTGCTGAATTCATTTCTGCAGGGAGCCCAGTAAATCTGAACTTTCCAAAATCATTTGGCCCCCATTACTAGTAAGCACTGCTCTTAAATAGGTTGTAACTCCAGCTAATAGGCTCCATAATCATAGCTGAATTGAACAAAAGGGGCCAGTATGGGCTGCCATCAGTCATTTTTATTCCCAATCAAATGCACTGCATAGAAGGGAACTTTTTTTATACTTCTGGATGCTGAAACTAAGAAACTCATTTCACCTGAATATAGGTCTTTTTCCTTAATAAAAAATAAGACAAAGGCTTCCAAGGGTATCCAGAAGGTCCAGCACAACACTGAGGCAAGTGCTGGAACTGGTAACCTTTTCACCTTGCAAAATGGCACCTATCCAGAATATAAAGGAGACAGGAAAAACATTATGATGCAAAGCCCACATAATGAAAAATTCCACTGCTGAGAGACACATTTTCTGCTATTCAAAGAGAAGTAACTGAGTGCAACTAAATCTCAGGTAAAGGAGTTAGCAGGAGCACTGCTTACATCTTGATCACATTTCCATGAAGACAAGCTTTGTGATATTGTTTCCTCTAGAGCAAAAAAAATGGAAGCCACCTTCTAAATCTTATCATCGAAATTGATAGTGTTTACTTAAAGCTTATTCCAGCTTTGCTGACTTCAACAGATATTGAAGTCTCCAATAAATCTATTTCAACATTTTTTACAACTCTCTTCTTTCTCAGCATACACTCTGGCCTCCCTGATCTATATCAGTGGACAGAAGACCACATTTTTGTTTATGAATATCTAGAAGTTTCATCGCTGTCTGCTGCAATGCCTGGTATAAAAATGAATAGCAAGTAAATAAAGCAGGAAAGGAACTTGATTTATCCTTTTTTCTTCTTTGAGACAGCACAGCCAGGCCTAGATGGCACCATATTTTTCACATACAAGGCAACCTGCTACAGAGGTAATGCAGGAGCTCCTGCTGTGCACTGGCAGCTGGGCCTGCACCAGTGGCACTGCTGTCCCCATGGGCACTGCAGGGTCTGCAGCTTCTCCCATCCCTCCAGGCTCCAGCCACGGTCTGACTTGGACACCCCCTGTGATCCCCTCAGGGCCAAACACTGAGGGCTGGTCCCTGGGTGACATTCTGTACCCTCATCAGTTCACACAAACATGGAATGTGCTCAGTTGGAAGGGACCCCCAAGGATCCTGGAGTCCAACCCTCAGCCCTGCACAGCCCCAGCCCCAAGAGTCCCCCCCTGTGCCCCAGAGGATCATCCAAACCCTCCTGCAGCTCTGGCAGCCTTGGGGCTGTGCCCACTGCCCTGGGGAGCCTGTTCAGTGCCAACCACCCTCTGGGGGAAGAACCTTTTGCTGAGATCCACCCTGAGCCTGCCCTGACACAGCTCCAGCCATTCCCTGGGGGCTGTCCCTGCTCCCCCCAGAGCAGAGCTCAGTCCTGCCCCTCCTCTGCCCCTGCCCAGGCAGTTGGAACTGCAGGGAGGTCTCCCCTCAGTCTCCTCTGCTCCAGCTGAACACACCAAGTGCCCTCAGTGTCCTCACACGGCTCCAAATCCAGGCCCTTCCCCATCCTCGTGGCCTCCTTTGGACACTCTCCAATGGCTCAATCTCTCCTTCCATTGTGTCCCCCCAAACTGCCCCAATGTTGAGGTGAGGCCGCCCCAGGGCAGAGCAGAGCGGGACAATCCCCTCCCTGCTGCCCCCAGCACAGGGATGTCCCTCCTGGCTGCCAGGGCACTGCTGGCTCAGGGACAACTGGCACCACCAGCATCCCCAGGGCCCTTTCCTGACTCTGCTTTCCAGCCTTGCATTCCCACTCTGTCTGTACATCCAGGATTGTCCCATTCCAGATGCAGAATCTGCCACTTGCCCTTGTTAAACTCACGTGGTTGGTGACAGCCCATGTCTCTAATTGTCTGAGGTCTCTCTTGGGCAGTTGGCAGTGGTGGATGCACACAGCTTGGAGCACTGAGTTTGCAATGGAACAAACAGTACCTGTAGATGAGGGTGTGAATGCAAATACTTCACTCTGAAAATAAAAGAATAATTAAAAAAAAAAAGGAACTAACAAATTTTAAGGCTTTAATCAGGTGAGGAACAAGTATAGAGGAACAAGATCAACAAAGTCTAAGAAGTCAAAATCAGTAGTTCCACCAAACAACTAAAATGGTGATAAGTTTCTCAGTCACAAAACCTCCCCAAAAATGGAAGTGCCTGATACTTGGTTCACTGGTTTAACCAGGGTCAGAATTCCATAGAGGTCACAATAGCTACAACTGATACAAAGGAATAGAAGACATGAAAGAACCCAAGTGAGGTCTACTCAGGTATGGAAAACTGCCCCAGGTGGAACACACAGGACACTGATAGGGATTTTAAATCAAAGCAGCACCATGGAAAGAAATCTTCACTGATTCTCTTCACCACTCCAGATGGGTCAAAACCTTTTTCCTACCATTCATATATGTGAAAGTAAGAGGAAGATTTAGGAAACCTTGACATCCCTTGCCCTACCCACCACAAACCCCCAAAACAAAGATGTTCTTCTCCATTCGACAGTATCTTGTGGAAGGACCTTTCTCCTTTCTCTCCTAAGACATTCCTCTAGGCTGAAAAATCCCATGTTTCTAATCCTTCTTCCCAGGAAGTTGCACCACAGCTACTTTGCACTGTCCAGAGACAAGGCAGAGACAAAGGCACTGACACAGCACACAACTGCTCAGGCCCTTGTAAGGGAACTACAAATGCTCTTAGTCTCCTGCGCTGATAAATACTAAAATATAAGGAAAAGTACTACTTCTTTAAAGCCACAATAAAGGACAGACAGAAAGGTACACTGACACAATTCAACTCAATTATTTTTAAACAATGTGTGATGGATTTTCAATCTGCCATTGCATAAAAGACAGGCTCATTTTCTACAAATGCCCACAAAGAGAAATGATAGAGCTCAGCACTATAGCATGGCATATTCCATTAGGAATTAAATCTCTTCTCTCTGATGGTTCCATCCACATGCTTATTGGACAGTCTCTTGCTTTCATCTACATTATTGTTATTAATTTATGAATGGGACTGGAATTACAGAAGATGAGTCTAAGGTGAGGTTGCATTATAATAATAAATGAAAGAATGACTCCTGTTTACTTTCAAAATATTTCATAGCTAAAATGCTTACTGCATTTTTAACTGTGACATACTTCCTTTAGCTGCTTTCGGTTTTGAAGTAATGATATAAAATTCATTTCATCTCTTTTTCAAGCCCGACTCTTTCATACATAACATCAGGCATGTCATATCCGAGGAATTATTAAAATAAGACGGAGCCTGCTGTATCTGAGCAGAAAAGCTTCTTTGAGCTGGCGTCCTCAGGAGAGCAGCAAGCTCAATCTCATTAGTTGGTGCTGAGAAGGCGTCCTAGTCACTGGGTTCAAGGTGATGAAAGATTAGGGCGTTTGGCCTCGGCTCATTTCGTATGCAGCTCACACCACTCCCTGCCCGTGAACACGAAATTACATTGAACCTGGGGAGTCTAACTCCATTAATTTTAAATGGAAGATTAATTTAACAATATGCGGCAGATATTTGTTACAAACCTATCATGTAAAAGTGACGGTTAGCAATAAATTGTGGTGACTCACACTGGCCGGTGGCCCTGGCTCAAATAAATCAGAAGGCATTTACACATAATTGCTGTTTTTAAAGACAGGGATATGGGAGATATGTTTCTTTGATGAAAGATTGGGTAACTCCATTCAAGGAAAGAGCAGCCCATGTTAAAGCTACAGCGTCTCTTTTGAAGGAGCTGTTTTGTCTCAGGACTTGGAGGGCTGGGATGCAGTTACTCTATGTCTTGGCCTTACCCTATGCCTCTTTTTTTTTTCTTAGAGAATTCATTGATTTTCATGAAAGGTCTGTAAGAACAACACAGAAATATTTTAGCTGAGGTGAGGATGTGTGGTTTAGGAACAAACATCGCTGTACACAACACATGCTGGGGTCTACACTTAAACAAAGGTTAACTGTGGGCCAGGGTTTTTTCTGCCAACACACAGAGTGAATAGGTGGCCCTTCTTCTGCCGCTGTGCCTTGTCTTCTTTCATTGGCAATACAAATGTGTGGCTGTGTGTGAAATGTCAGCATCAAAAATGCCCTTTTCAGAGCAGGAGAATCTTCACCTCCATTTGAGAATGAGCAATACAGGGGAGAAGATTGGAAGGATCCGAATTTTTGTGTTTCTTAGTTAACCTTAGGTAACTACCATGCTTCTCAGATACTCTGATGATATCCACTGCTGGAACTGGGCCAGTCTACACGTGTAAAAAAGTCTCTTGAAAGCTAATGCAAGAGAGCAGAATTGGCTCCCTCAGGAAGCAGAATTATCCCATACCTCTTTCCTTCCAGTCCAAGGAGAAGGAGAAAAGGAGCCTCTACATGATCTGCAGAGGTCCCTTCCAACCCTAACTATTCTGTGATCTGTGATTCTTTCACACAACCTCTGTAAATACTCCTTGGCAGCAGCAAACACTGGGTGGGACTGTGTGTGGGTGTGTTTATTTACTTGAAGCAAAAAGTATAGTGCCCTTGCTTTTCTTTCTGAACAGAAGATGAGAGAACAACCCAGACACGACACCCAGTGATGTCAGTGGCAGTGTTTAACACACTGCTGGGAGGTGTTCAGACACGCTGCAGAGAAGGGCATCACCTGCACTTGGAACAAATCATTACATCCATGAAGAGCTTCTGCAATCAGTAGCTGTCAGAGATCCAATGACCTGGCTGAACAGAGCAGGAGCCCTTGAATGATCTCCCTAAGGGTGGAAATACCTGGGATGGCTCAGGCTGGGTGTGTGCAGAGGCAGGTACATGTCAGCAGCCACCACCCCTCCGAAGCTGTGTCACCCCTGCTCACAGCTCCAGAACAGGTACACACGGGGGAAGGGGAGAAAGTGTTGACAGGATTGTGTTCTCTGTGCCAAATATCTCAGTGTGATCCACAGGGAAAGAAAGCAGCCACAGCCAAACAGAGAGGAGCTGCACTGGGACTGAGAACTCCCAGCTTAGCAGCCCAAGAGAAGGGAATTCATCCGTTCCCCATCTTCTCAGCCCCGAGTCATTAAGAAATGCCCTGTCCCCAAAACACCTCCACAGCAATCCACTCCTTTGAGAAGGAGGAAAGAGTTTTTCACCCTTATAGGTCCAGATAAGTGAGGCCAGTACAGCAGGAGATCCATGTCTCTGTGGAAAGCAGAGGGTGATTACTTCCATCCCTGGCTTATGGCTTGCCTAGCCAGACAGAAATCCAACTCCAGTGCTGGGTCTGTGACCATTTGTGGTTTGTAATTTTAAGATGTTAGATGTCTTTGGAACCATTTATTCAAAAGCACATAAAAATTCCAATTTGTAGCAGCAGTATGTACTCACACAGATACCCTCCCCCTGTAACACCACACACCGCCCTGCCAGACCTTACCCCCACCAAGCTTAACAAACTCTTAGCAAATGGAGATTACCTTCATACACAAAGAAATTATGGCTTTGGCTGTGTGATTTAAAGAGAAGGATAACAAGAGATAAAATCCTGTGCCCTTGCTTTAGTATACAGCCATCCAAGCCACTTGCAGAAATTAGACAACATTAAAATAAGGTTTTGCAGACCCACCCTTCCACCCAACAGGACAGGAGATGGTCTGTTGTAAATTGGCCACCAATAATCCTTTCCAAATGGTAGAAAAGAGAAATGCAACCTCCAACAGACCCTGGTGGGAGGGAACAGCATTACAGATGTGGGAAGGGGACTGAAGCGTGGGTATCATGCTTTGTCTCCAGCTTTGCTGCCCTGTGCTGTCACTGTGGGCAAGGCACTTCAGTGCTTATTAATTGCTACCATATCTTCAGATTGAAAGGGCCACCGAAAATACAAATGTGGACTGGCAGTTTTACTGCCCAGCCTGGCAATGAAGAGAACTCACTCTGCATCAGCTGCTCCACTGTCTGCTGGTGTTTACACCAAACTTGTGCAGCAGGGTAGAGTTCAGAGAGCAAAGAAATGCTCAGATGAATAAACAGCTCTTCACATAGGCCAAAAAAAATGAATGGAAAAAAATTCCTGTTGATATTTGAATGAATAAGACTGATGCAGAGTAACTACCCAGGAAAAGAGCACCGTTGCTTTAAATTCAGTGCCAACACCCAGGTTGCCGGCAATTGATGCCACTAACTCATTTTTGCACTTTAATGTTAAATTTCTTATGGGACCACATCACCTAATTAGAGGAATTGATAACTGCACTGTTCCATAATGAGGCCAATACATTTCAAAGTCATTAAAGATAACCAAGGCAATAAGTCTGTGTTTAAGCGGCGCTTCCTTAGATTTCACAGCCTACATGTCGCGAGCACAGGAAAAAGCAATCCCTGTCTAGTCAACTGTAAATGCTGGGTTATTGGAATCTTTAAAACAGGCAGCAAGGAGAAAATTACATGGCCAAATCTCCTTTTTCCAGTTAATGAAGAATTAAGACTCCCATTTACCATATTAGAAGGTTCATCAGAGGTCTCTCCTCTCCATAGCTTGTGTTTGACAGCAGTGTCAATTTATCTGAGTCAGGACGCAGAAGTGCATGACAGTACGTCATTCATAACTGTCACATCTACTTATCTCTCTCATTGTCACACTGCTAACGAAATTCAGGCCATGCTTTCCCCATCATGGCCTCTTAAAGGGAAAAGGATCCCCTCACCTCATCCCAGCAGACTCACCGAATCCTGGCTCTAGAACCAGTGTGCTGCCAAACGGCCCCACGGCTACAGGGGGGACAGATCACATCACCTGGGAGAGCCAGGGAAGGGAAAAACAGCATTTCCCAAAGGCAGGCCTCCAGCAAGGCTGCCTCTGGCTTTAGAAGTAAGAGACATTAATTTTTGGTGATAATTACTACAGGGGCAGATTTATTTTATATTTTACCTTGGGCCTGTGAGATTTATGCAGGTACAATTGGCATCTAAGGAAAAAAAAAAGTAGAGTGACTTTCTTGAAAGTCAATGTTCAAACTTGTGTTGGTTTCAAAAGCACAGGATGGATTTCTAGAAATGCAACAGATGAAGAATCCCATAAAATTAACATTAGAGTACTTGTAACCCCTGCTTAGAGAGAATGCAAATGGTCCATCAAAATGCTTTCAAAAGATCTGCTCTACGAGCTTGGACATGCTAAAGAACACCAAAAACTCTTTTCTACAAATCCAAGGAGCATCTAACTAAAATAAAAACACACAGCTGCAAAGCTAAGTTAATATTTAAGGAAGACACAGAAACAAACTCACCTGAGAAAACAAATGGAACAAAACAGCCCTGAGAAGAAGGGCCATCTTTGGAAAAAAATAACTGTTATCAATATACACTGCTGTATGGTAAGGCAAGAAACAGTCATGTTTCAAGAAAAGAATTTTCCAGAGTTGTGTTGTCCTCTTCTCTAAAAGAAAACATGCATCTTCCTTCTAATCCCAGTGGCTCACACAGCCCAGCACAGGGAGAGATCCAGCTGAGCAAAGTAGAGCAATTCTTGTCTTTAATATCTGTTTCTCCTAATGCACCTTTCCAGAACATTTTAGTTAAAATGTTCTGATAAATTCAGTGTCACTCCCAAGTCCCTCCTAACTTCCCTGCTCCTGCATGGTGACGAGGTGCAAACCCCAGCAACCTCAACTGGGGAAACTTAGAGTCCTTCCCAGTGCCATGTAGGTCTATCAGAGCCTTCTGCAGCCCAGAGGATGATGAGGGTTAAGAGTTTTCTTCAAAATCACACTGAAAAGAACAACTTCTTCCTTCTGTTCTATGCCACTTCTATAGGAAAAGGACTCCTCAGCTCCTGGACCACCAACTCCCTGAGCTTTGCAGACAACAGGATTTACCCTGGTGAGATAAATATCTGCCTGAGAGCACAGAGGTCAAGCAGGCACCGCTCTGGAGTGGAACTGCTGGGATTTATGGCCATGGAAACCAGGCTGGAGTCAGTGCTGGAAGGAAGATCTGTCCTGTGTTTAAGGGCAAAAAACGTGATTTTGTCTGTTCTGCAAAAAGGCTATTTTCCACAATCACAGACTCCAAACACACTGCTGGAAAGGAAAGTGGATTCACGTAGTAACACGAGTTTTTCAGAAACCAACACAGCAGGCTCCAGGTGCCAGGGAATGAAAGAGCAATTCTCGAAGAGGCTGCCTGTGTAAATCTGAGACGCAGTTTCTCTTCTGAGAAAACTTTCTTTCACAGTATTTCATGAGAGGGCTGGGTTGTTGTTTTTTTTTTTTCACTAGAGCCAACATAATAGAGGAGAGGGAAAATGGTGCCCAATTGGATCAAATTACTGGTGAAACAATGCAAGTGAATGTGCATTCAGGTCCGCGGTTCTGAAAACTTCAAGAACTAAAATAAATTGCACGACCCCCTGGTAACTTCCACTAGAACTTCTGGGTACAAATTGTTTGCCTCAAGCTGGGTGAAATATACATTCAAATTCAGGCTCTTGAAGGAAATTATTAAGTAGAGCCATATTAGCTTTCTCTGAAGCATACTCGTTTTCTATATTGCCACTGTATAGACCAATTATGTTACCTTTCCATGCTGAGAAATGATTGTTCTGCTAACACAGTTCTGGTAAAAATCAAAAGCACTACATTTTTAACCTTGGGGGATTTTTGTTATTGCTGCTCCCTTGCTAGTTCCTTCAAATGGAAAACATCTTCCATTAATCTAAATGCAAAATTTGTTCAGCTTTCGAAAGTTACTTGAAAAATGTTAAGCACAAAGCAATAAACTTTTTATGCTCTTAAGACCACTAATGCTTTGAGCTTCATATTCATTTTGAAGAAATGAACATTTTATGGTTCACAGAGGAATAGCTACATGAATAATATCTGAGACTATAATGCATCTAGCAGAAAAAGATTAAGTTTATGTAAACTATTTAATCAGACGTGAAATTTTCTCTAGAGGATAAAAAAATTCTGACCTTATTTAAGTTTATTTTAAAAAATACCAATATCACATTTCCACCAAGGGAACCCACCGATTTCCCCATTTATGTTGTATAAATATTCATAGAATTGAGGGCTAACTGGATGCCACAGCCCCCTGGAAGCAAAAGTAACTTTGGAGAGGTACCACATCCCCATGGCCTTCCCATGGAAAGCACTTCCCACCAAGTGTGACTGGAACTGCAGAGGTTCCATGCCCAGGGCCCATCATGGCCCTGATGTTCATCACAAGAGAAACCTTCCAGCAGAGAAGCTCCAATTCGCACCAAAGTCTTGTTTTCATCCATGATTTTACCACGTTTTCACCAGAAACATGTTCTGTAACTGTCCTTTACCTCTTTTAGCCCCATCCTGGTTTGCTGCCCACTCCCACTGCAGTAATTCTCTCCCAGGTTTAGGAAACCAGGCAGCCTATCCCAGGAACTGTCTGTCTGGAATTGTGTTGTAATAACTGATTTATTAAAGAAACACAAATGTATGTTTAAAATGTCCAATTAAAGTGGATTTTATGTAAGCTACAGTAATTCTAGGAAGCCAAGTGATTTGTACCCAATTAAACTGTACCTGAATTTGGCCCTCATTTCTGCTGATATCCAAAGTAAAGCTCTTGAACTGTTTCAAATTAAATTATGGAAAATCTTGGCATCCTAACTGTAAGCCCAGGTGCATTTATTTTTCTATTAAAACCAGAAAATTAAGGAGCTTTTGTAAGTACAATATTTTCTGATTCCACTGTGGGGTTTGTGTTCCATAACACACTAATGAAAAAGCCTCATGCAGAAGAATCCTCAAAAATCAATAGGCTGGATACAAAATAGTAATGCAGCTTAAACAACAACATGATTATGAATAACCTATTTTCAAACACTGTCACTTGAACGTGGTTTGAGAACAAATGATGACCAGGCTATGGGGAGTGTGCTGTGATTATATTTTTAATGTATATTTGAAAGCATCTGTGTATAAGCTGTCATATCTCTGTAACACAGAACACCAAGCTGGTCTGGGAGCCTCTTGATTTTGAAGCAAATGCAAACTACTGAACATTCAGCCTTCTCTTGCTCTTTTTATTCCAGCAAATTACCCACTCAAGTCAAAGAGGTAAACAAGAGTTACTCTACGCTGTCATCCCTCAAAGGTTCACATTACCCTGTGGAAGTCTCCCTTTCCCTTTCTCATAGCGTTCAGTCATCACAACAAAGAATTTGATTGTGAGTTCAATATCAGCTCAAATGTTCTCTCCTGATTTGGTGGCACCGTGGACTCCTCCCATAGGGAAAAGTCAGAACCACATGTGGGTTCTCTTTTCCTTGTGAGCCCTTCCTGCCTCCTACAATCCTAGGGAGATGATGGGTTATTTTCAGCAGGGAGACAGCACATGCCCCTTGACGATCTCCTGGCCAGTGTGACTGGCAAAGCCCCGAGGTGTGGTGGGCTGACCCCCAGAGCTGAGCCCTGGGAAGCACTGCAGGTGAATCCTTGGCCAGCAAGGGGGAGAATCAGAGCTGCCTGCAAAAATGAGCTGCATTAATAAAGGGGAAGATGGAGGAAAGGCAAAGCAGCTCAGAACGCCCCAGCCACAAACGCGATCCCGAAGGTCTCAGAAGCAGAAAGGCCATGAACACATTGGGGGGACGCACATTTGGGGGGAGGGAACAGAAGAGAAAACAACAGCAAGACACTTTTCAAGGAAGTTGCCATGAAATCCAGCCCATCCTTCGGATCCCGCTTGAAATCCTCCTGCACTTCCCGGCCCTCCCGGAGAGCCCCGAGCACTCCGTGTGCAAACCCGGCCATTTCACTCGAGCTCCCAACTGCACAAAATGGCTACACCAGGCGGCATCTGCCACGGAGTGACTGGTATTAGGCACAACTCATTATCCTGACAAGGATCTGGCAGGCAGGCAGGCGCTCTGGCAGGGGAGCCGGCAGGATGAGGCTTTGGCATCACCGCCGCCAGGATAGGAATTTAGCTCAGTGTCAACACAACGCACATGGTTTCCTCTCCACGGACATGCCAAATCCTTGACACAATAATGAGTTATGCATGATGCCAATCACTGATTGTCAGCTCAACTGCACATCTCTTTCGCGATGCCATCAAGCGGCAGCGGGATCCAAAGTTGAGAAAAAACTTTGCTGTGAGTTTTGGTGGGGGTGATGGCACCGGCAGAGGGTGAAGCCTGTCACCCCCTCACTCCTGCCAGGCCTGTGGGAAGCAGGAGAACCCACAGCACAGCCAGGGGGGATGGACTGACACTGCAACACTGCTGAGAGTGTGGCATGTCCGAGTCTAACAAAACAAATTGCCCGAGAAAATCATCAAGCCAATGCCTGACAACTGTCTTGTCACATTAGAAATCCAGTCTTTGCTTGAGAACGTTCAGGTTTGTGTTTTGTCCTGTGTTTGTGAGGTGCCCCTTCCATGTGGAAAGCAACATTCCCAGCAGTGGGGGGGAGCAAAGCCATATGCCTTGGCAGCATGGAAGGGAAGAACGATGACTTCCCATTCTGGGGGAAGGTGGAGCAAGCAGGAGATGTTTGTGTCAGCCATAACGTGCCTCGTGTGCCTCCTCTGCCCTGCATGGGACCTATTTCCCAACACCTCCTCACCCCACAGCAGGGAACAGTTCACCTTCTGCCACAATCCACACGCTGAACACCAGCAGAGCCACTGCCCTCCCTCCCTGGGGTGGGCACATTGCTATGTCCCCAAACTGTCCCTGCTGAGCCCCCACCCCAAATACCCCCAGTTACCCCCTCCTCCCCCCAGCCCTCCTCAGAGCCAGTGCTGGCAGCTGCGGTGTCTCCTCTGGCCTCACCCTGTGTCCAACTCAAGCAGGACGCACCTGCCTGAGGCCGGACCCAAATACTCATCTCCTGAGCCATTAAAGCACTGGCAATAAATTTAATCTGCAAAAGCCAGTTAGAATCTTTTTATTTACCTTCTCCATCACCACCAAACCCCCAAAAGATGAGTTTTCTTCCCCATGTATTAAAGTGGTGGCTGTCCTCCTGCTGGCAGCAACACTGCCCCTGCTAACACCTCACACAGGGACCCCCAGAAACCATCAGGGACAGCACACACGAGGACAGAAATGCACCACTTTCTGTGCTAGATCCCAAACTCTGCACTGAAGGGCAGGGACAGCCTGATGGCTGCCTCAGAACCAAATAAACAGCAGACCAATCTGGGCTTTACTGAGTCTTGTTATGTCTGGGACACAGTGCCCTCAAGTACATGGCCAAAGACAGAAATGTCTTAATAGATTATTTAACTCAAGGGTTTGGTGAAAGCAATTCCACCCAAGTTGAGCTTCCCCTTATTCATTTTACTTTAATTAACACAGACAGAAGAGTAAAAATGTATAACTGTTTTTCAAATGGCGAGGGAACACTCCCAAATATATTTTTTTTTTTTCCTTTTCCCATCCCCTCAAAAGATGTGTGCAGACTGTGGAAAATATCTTATCCATTTTTGAAACTTTCCATTCATACCTATAAAGAAACACAACTCGAGAAAGAAAAAAATAGTGTAAGGTTCAGAAATTCAGAAGCAAACCATTTCTGTCTTAGAAAACAAACTGGTTCACCAGAAGCCTGAGTGAAACAAATCCTGTTATGAAAGGACTGGATGGCTTAAACAACCCACAATGGAAAACTAAGATTTTGATTCTTCATTTGGTATTAAAGTCACACCAGGTTAGCAGTGTTTGAAAGGCAAAAGTCTGATAACTCTACAGCGACCTGTCTGTCCTACGTCAGGTGCCTCAGCCCATTCACAACAGGGCAGAGCTTGTGCCTCCCAAAAAATTGCCACCAACTGCAGCAATTTCAGCCTGAGCAGTGCTGGTCCCTCCAGGACACTCACCAGGGCAAAGAACCGAGTCTGCACCTCCATCACCAACCTTTATGTGGGCTTGTGTCCCCAGGACGATGGACACAGCATCTCTGCTTAGGAGCAAACCAAAGAAAAGAGGAAATCAGGAGAGAAAAAAAAACAACAAACAAACTGTTCCTGCTTCCTGCTGCTCTGTTCAGCATTCCCTGTCCATCACTCTGCTCCACAAAACCCAACACAAGTGAGGAGAGACCAGCACCGTGAGTCAGAGCTACAAACCAGCAGTGATTTAAATGCCTCCCTTTCAAATGAGACTTGGCAAAAAAATTGGGGTTTAATTTTGTTGTTTTTTTTAAAATTTCAATTAAAAGTGCTCAGTAACATAAAAATGATTTAGTGGAAAAAGACTGAGTTACAAGGAAAACATATTTCAAGAACCCCAAATGGGATAAACCATGGAGATTATAAAAAGGCTGCACTTGACCTGTCAACATGAGAAAGTCCCAGAGTTTTTATTAAAAGGGGGCAGTGGGAAAGACAACCTGCTGTTTAGGGAAGCTGTATATTTAATTTTAGAGCTATAATGGCATAGCCCATGACTATAAGGTATTATTTAAGACCTATCATGCTATTTCCTTGGAGGATATCTCTCTGCACTTTCACAGTATGCTGCAGTTTGCTAGTCTCTGTACAATTTAACTACTGTTTACTGATTATTATTGAGTATGGGACAAAATTCACCCTCTCTGGACCAATAAAAATAAGCTTTATACAAGGGGAAGCAATATGTTCCAAGTGCTCCCTGCCACCACATGGTTCCATGAAAATACACGTTAAGGAACTGGAAACAAAACAAACCAACTAAACAGGGAGTCATGGTTTATTAACATAATGTACTGCAAGTCTAATTAAAAGTCAAATAGGCGATACCCTCATCAAAATCCAAATGTTCTTTACAGAAACATCAAGGAAGAAGGGGCATACAGGGGACGATCCCACCAAGGTAATCAGAATTCATCTTCTGGGACTCGTACCCTATTACTCGAAGCTCATTATCAGTACTCTGTACAGGAGAGCAACACCCAGAGACCACATCATTAGCTTCCTGAGCATGCATTACCCCACAGCTCGAAAAGCCTGAACAAACAGCCCCACCAACATACAGGGAAAATCCGAGCTTTTCGTTGTGTGTGATGTGAGCCTGACAAAATTTGGAACAAGATGCCATGAAACAAAATGCTACCAAAAATCATCAAAACCTGGTATAAAGGAAGCTTTCTAAATATGCTTGCAGCCTCGTGATGGATGTAGCCTGTCTGTTACACCACCTAACATCTCCATTTGTCTGTGAAAACTTTAATAATCTAGCCAGGGTTGCTTTCTTTTTCTCTTTTGGATTTGGATCCTTTGTCTGCTGATCAACACCTGTCTGTCAACTGGCAAAACATAATTCATTAAGTGACTAAACATTACTGACTACCCTGAAATGCATCACCTAATTCGTTGAACACCATCTCTTTTCCATGTTAACTGTCCAGAAGGAAGCCAGGAAACCTTTAGCCCAGAGGGAGAACAGAGATGAAAGTAGCAGTGGTCACCTTGAGCTTCACGTGCTGTACAGTACAGAAATAGTCTCGGTCAAAGGAGTTGAAGAACACAGCTACCAGAGTATTCAAGGAACCAAACAACACACCCCACATTAAAATACTGTTACACAAACAGAGGCTTACAACACTGACAAAACCTAATTTCCACCAATAAAGAACAAAACATTGCAGATGCAATGAGCACTTCCCTCTTTTCCTGTGAAAATGGTGAAGAGAAAGGGCTACTGGGCAAACAGAGGGAACACTTCAAGATGGGAGTGAAGGAAGTGGTTGACAATACAACAGTTCTGTTCTCCATTTCTCTCAGAATCCACCTTGTGTTATTTGATGACCTATAAAGTCTGTGCCCCCATTTATTAGCTTTCACTGTCAGAGGTAACGGTGACAGTGACTAATGCACAGTGTCTCGTGCTTCTGTGCTGCTCCCTCTCTGTTCATCTGAACAGCAGCAAGAACTGCACTACAGTGTGATGTGACAACCATCCTGCCAGGACAGGAATTTGGATGCAGTAACCCTAAATGCTGTTATAGGTCAAGAGAACAGGATTTGGGAACTGTTTGCCACTGTTGTACTGTCACCTTGAGAAATGAGCTGAGAGTTGGGGACAGGATGTGCTGATGCCAGGGCAAGTTCAGTGCTCCACAGTGACAGAGAGACACATTCCAGTCTCCAGCTTTCACTTCCATCCCAGTGGCCAGGCAGTGCCGTGGCCTCAGCAGCTCCTTCCCTGTTTCAGCCGTGCCAGCCTGTGTGCTGGAGCTTTTGTTCATCCCCTGCAAACAGAGCTGGAGCCCCACACAGGGGGAAAGGAACTGGCAGGGCTTGGTGCAGCACCACTCTGGGTACCTCGACAGACAAATCCCAATTTGGATGAAAACAAGTCACAGCACCTTTTCAGACACCCTCTCCCTGCCAGCCAGCCCTGCCACACGTGAGTTCTCTGTGTCTCAGGCTGTGTTTGAGTTGCCAGACTGGTCTTCCAAATGAAATTCCCAAGGTCTCAGGAGAGGATCACTGACCTAATAGCTGCAGCACTGAAATATTATCTGTGGCTAACTTCCACTAGGGGAAGATCCTCATGCAGTGTGAAAGTCACAGAAAGCTGATTAAGCCTGAATCTGCTAATGGCTGATTAGAGAACACACTGTGGTGGGTGTGAGGCAGAATCTGAGCAGCACGGATCAACCTGAGTTCAGTGGAGCAGAAGAGAGCTGCCTTCCTGAATTTAGGGTGACCCTTCACCTAGAACAGCAATAGAAGGTAAAGCAAGGTAAAATCACTGAATTTAAGAAGTCCTATATTGTTTAAGGGGGTTTCCACCCCACCAAGGGAGCTGCAAACTCTTGTAGTTCATCTTCAGGTAAGATACCAACATGATCATAAATACCACGTAAAACCCATGTGCATTTTCACTTCTGTTACCCAACATCAAAAATCTTCTGCACATTTTCAGTTGTAAATCAGGAGGCTCGCACCTTCTGAAAGATTTGAAGAAAGCAGCAGGGATAAACTCTGGTGGAAGCCCAAGGCATCAGAACTGAGCCACAGGGAGAAGCATTTGCATGGGGTGTTAGAGGCAGAAAGCTCTAGAGCTGTGGCTGCAAGACAACAGCCTCTGGAAACCTTGAGGCCTCAAGCTACACTTTCTCTCCACTCACCTCAATCTACTTGAGTAGTCAATCTACTACAGCACACAAAGCAAGGAACCACAAGAGTATTTTCCCATTGATGACAAGCTGAATTAAAAAATAAAAAATACATCCACTAAGGGACAAAACACATACCCAGTGGTTTGCTCAGGGATATGTTCCTTTTTTACACTACAGGTGAGGTCAAAGACTTTCAAACGAAAACAACAGTTTGGGATTTCACCTTTTTTCGGCATCCCACTGTAAAGTAGCCCATGTCCAGCCTGGTTTCTCCAGCATCTTTCAGAAATCTGTTCTCATCAGACACTGATTGGGCATTGGTGCTGATGTTTTCAGTTGTTACTCAGGTAGATCAGCATGTGGGATTTCTACTTAGTGGGATGTTCTGACATTTCAGGGTCTCTTTCCTTTCCATGTGTCCTGGTTTCAGCTGGGAAAGAGTTAATTTTCTTCCTGGTAACTGTTAGAGTGCTCTATTTTGGATTTAGTGTGAGAATAGTGTCGATAACATAGTGATGGTTTTAGTTCTTGTTGAGTAGTGTTTATACAAAGTCAAGAACTCTTCATCTTCTCCTGCCCTGCCAGAGGAGGCTGAGGGTGCACAAGAAGCTGGGAGGAGACACAGCCAGCACAGCTGACCCAGCTGGCCAAAGGGATGTTCCATAGCCTACAACACCATGCTCAGTGCAGGAACTGGGGGGAAAACGGGCTGGGCATCGGTCAGTGAGTGGTGAACAAGAGCACCAGCCATCACTTGTTTGGTATATTCTAATTCAATGATGATGATGATGTTACATTTTATATAATTATCATCATAATTTTCTTCCTTTGCTGTCCCTTTAAACTGGTTTTACCTCAGCCCACAAGTTTTCTCACCTTTCCTCTTCCAAGTCTCTCTGGCAGTGAGGGAGCAGCTGAGTGGGGCTGAGTTGCAGTTGGGGTTGAACCAGGACACCATGTTGGAAATAAAAATTGGTATTTCAAAATTATCTGTGAAACACTTTTGAGGAGCTTCCTTTAAAGAAAGGTGAATGACAAGGCTGAAGGCCAATTATCATTATATAATCTTTCAATAAAAGCATAAATTACATCAACCTCTTCCACTTTCTTCCCCAATCCACTGAGTTTGATGAAATCAGCCTTTCCAATACAGAGAATATGTAAAAAAAAATTGACCATCTTTTCTCATTACTTGGGTAAGTACATGGTAACTCCACCCACTCCTCTGCAACCTTAAACACTTGTTCCTCCACAGGCCATGAATTTCATCTTGTGCTGATGGAAACACCTGTGGCCAGCCTGCTGTAGCCAAGGGAAGAAGGTGCCAGAGAGGGAAGCAGAGCCCTGTATTGTTTTCTCTCCTTGCCTGTTCCCCACTCCCTCCCCGCCCCCAACTTCTTCCCAAAGAGTTGCACTTTTGTACTTTGGGGCCTCTTATTTTAATTTATGCAACAGCTTAAAACATTTTGTTAGGGCTGAGTGAGACCATCTGTGCAAGAAATAAAAGATGCCTAAGGGTAAAATAGGCAGGAGCAGTAATGCTGAATCCGTGGAAGGCAATCGACTGCCTATGGATTTTGTATCTACTGCTGTGACCTTTCCAACCATGGCTTTCAGTCAAGGGTAATTTCCACACAACGTCTGCTCCAGAAAGAGAAATTCATCCAGAACAGCATCAGTGCTTTCCAGAAAACTGGACAGCCACAATTGCCTGTCACTTCTCAATGCCCACGTACCATTTAGCATGACATTTGCATAACATTATAGAAAATCTCCTTCATTATGTCCTACAAGAAGATCTGCCAGCATTTGTTTTCCTGAGGTGAGCAGGGACTCGAGTTGATTTCGAAACATAAACTTTTTGTCAAGGATGGCAACGTTGCTCTTTAAAATGATGGATCACTTCCTACAACTCTTAAATTACCATTACAAAGCCCTGACCCTGTGTGCATTAAGTATTCCCTAAAGATGCTGAGGAATATTTTACGAGTTGTTTCATTTTGCTGTCTTCTTTCTGATTACCTTTGGGGCTTATTAAGAAAGTCTTTTTTTTAATAACTCAGAGAGGTCCAGGACTAAGAGGGGAAAAAAGAACCTAAATTGGGGTTGAAATATATTTAAGTTCAAAGATGAAAGAGTTTTATTTACAGAAAACAGTTTCAAGGAAAGCAGTGAGCACTTTTATCTGGGGAACCTCCTCCCTTCTTTGGAGCAATTACGTGCCAGCAAAGCACACAGATGGGAAGTTTTGTCTCAGTGTCAGCCTTATATTCTGGAAAAGAAAAATCAGCTTCAAGATGACAGGTGACAATGGGCCAAGTTCATCAGTGGTGTAGGCTGCTTGTCAGGGCTTGAGGCACAAGGGCACACTGGAATCTCTTCCAGAAGGAAGACTTCGGGCCAGGGAAAGGACATACCTGGAATCACTGTCAGAAACCTTCAGAGAAGCACTGATGGAAAACCTCTTTGCTATTTAACAAGGGTCAGCTCTGCTTGCAGACCAAGGATGAGCTACATATCCTTGAGCAGCAAAAAAGAATCAGATTCCTTGACAGGTAATTTAATAATACACCATTCTGGAACCCTGTTCTCAGATTGTGCTCTTCCCACATAAGCAAGGCAGTCAATAAATTTTAAAAGTTATTCACCTCTTATTTCTTGAAATCTTTTCTATCCCCTTAGAAGCATCCAGGACTAGAAGAAAAAACCCAAACTGAGGCTGGGACATTTTCCTAGGATCCTGCATTACAAAGTGAGTCACAACAGGAGCAGCACTACAGTCACCCCGTCGATGTATGTACAGTAGCACAAAGGGACAGGTGGTGATGCTGTCATACAGCTCCTTCCCCTCACACAAACTTAGAATTTAATGATTTGCTACAAGTAGAGGTACAAATGGATTGGTAACTTGGCAGTTCATGTTCTATTTTTATTAATTCCTCTATGACTCCTCCTTTCACAATACCCTGGGGACTTACACGCTGTCATTATTAAATGTGGGGAGCATCAGAAAAAAAAAAAAAGGCATTTTTTTAACAACTACATAGTCTGTTTCTGCACAAGAACAAAAGACAAAAGTAATTTCCAATAGTTAAGGCAACTAATGGCTTGCAGGCTGGATTGCTCAGGCAGCTGGTAATGGCCTCAGCAGCCAGTGGTCTGTGTCTGACCAAGGTCAGCGGTTACTCCTATGTGATAGCCCCTCTCCAAATTACAATTTCAGATTTTTTACAGGGCAAGTATTCACATGTCTGTAACTGCAAACAGAGCTTCCAACAAACAGGCAGCCTGAGTGGCCAAAAGGCTGAGAAGGCCTGAAGTCCTGAAGTAATTCCATGAAGCACCAAGACTGAAGGAACAGTGTCCGACCCATCCCATCTGCCCCACTAACCAAGCTCAGGGAAAACACACTCTGACAGCACCATCAGCTCTGCAGCTTTCACAGGGCAAACCAGACCCACAGTGGACACCACCACAACTCCATCTGTGGAGTTCAGACTATGAATATGAGGAGAAATCCTGAATCTGAAAAAGCATTAGGCATCTATTTTCCTGATTTTCCTGGTTGCCTCTATCTCCCTGGCAACATATGTTGCAGTGAACTAGAGCTTTGCCATTAGAAACAGGTTCTTAATTAGGAGCTTATAATAATGTATAAACTGACAGCTGTGGCACAAAAAAAGGAGCTGACCAAAATCTAACAATGAGAGCAGATATGAACCCCACCCGAAGAGCCAGGCAAGCAAAACCCCGAATCACCGGATTCTGTGCGTGGATTTCTGCAGCCCACACCTGCACATTCCACATCTCAGCTGGCCAGGGAGGGAAGTGGGCTCCAAAGGACAGGGATCCATGGCAGGCCATGGAGTGGAGGCAGTAACAATGCCAGGACTGATGCCAGGGCTGTTTTGCCAGGAGCAGAAACAAGCGTATCCGGCAGAGGGTTGTTTGTTGTAGGAGATGCTAAAATTGTCTTGGCTCCTTCTAACAGGATAGAAAAGCTGGTGGCATTTGGGCAAGGGATGAAAATGAGGTGGTGGGAGGTCCAAGGGCAGGCTGGAGGCTCCTGTAGCAATCGGATCCCTGTTCAGGGGAGCAGCAGCCTCAGTGCACGTCGTGCCCTGCCGAGGAGATATCCCAACCCAGCCATGCCGAAATTCCACCCAGCTCTCCAGGCCTGATGGAGACACATAATGAAATACAATCCTGTCAAGCTCGGCCCCTGGGTAACATTTTCACTTCTACATTCCATTTTCAGTTTAGGTCGAGATTTTTAAGAAGACAGCAAGCAGCACTCCAGTCCCAGGTGACAAGATCTGCTCAGATTTAGTCTTTGAATGTTGCAAATTAAATTCCCTCATCAGGCCTCTAATCACTCTTACCAGATGGGGCTTGTGCTCAATTTTGGATCCACAGGAAATTTAATGGTTATTGTTTCTGTTTAAATAGGAGATTATTGCATTTTAATAAGTTCTCTTTGGGACTTGCAGCAACAATAGAGCACTATGAATTACTGTAGATAGCTGTTACTGCATGCTGGGGAAAAATCAAGTTACTAAGTGTGACAAGTTGCTTTTTCTTCCCTTCCAGCAATCGCTCGGAGTGTATTTACCACCAAATTAAGTATGTGCCGTGGGGATAATATTTTTATCCTGCCGAGGGGGGAAGGCGCTTGTCTGTGGATTTTCATTAAAATGACACATCTGTTCAGCAATTTCACAAAGTAATTCTGCTGAAAGTTTTATCAGCTAATTTTAATTATTCACTCCAGTGGGTTGAATACAGGATTCATCATGTTGAATTAATACATTTGACGTGAATTTCACAAAGAGGGGGGAGAAAAAGCAATCAACAAATTGAATTGTCATGCAATATGGATTAAATTGAGATTCTTTAATTAGGATAAGCCTGAGATTTGGTATTTTGAAGGTATTAGAAAGCTTAGCAATACAGTGGTAAAGATTAAGAAAATGCAATTAAATATTACACTTTGGACACAGGCAGCATATCATGTGAGCAGAAGACAAGGGTCCCCTTTTTAGCAGCACTGTTAGTAGTGTTGGTTTGGAGAATTCCTGAATGTCTGAGGTATCAGGGATGTCATCCAGGGACAGCTCTGTCTGCCAGAGCTGAGCTACAGGAGGGGCTTTGTAGAGGGGACTGTCCTTCTAAGTGCTGGAATTGGACTTTCCTCTTAAAAAAAACACTTCTAGCATCATTGCCCACAGACTGTGACTCATCATACTATCTTAAATTTCAATTTATATATAAACACACCCACTGACTGGGGCTGAAGATACACAGACTCAGTTTGGCAGCAAATTCAAAAGCCGAACGTGGGTTTACCAGAAGTAGCAGAAATGAAGTGAGATCTCCAGAGAAGTGTGACTGTGGGTGACAACTGGCAGGTGGATTTTTCCTAGATTAAATGTCCCTGTAGGACTTGTGCAGTTTTGTTTAGTTGTAAATCATGAACAAAATTCCAAGTAATTTATTAATGGAACCAGTGAAAGTACACACGGAAATTTTGCACTTCCTAAAAGGTGAGAGAACTATGTGTCACAGAAGATTTTCTGTTAAATTTGAATTTTATTACTAGTTCCACCACCTCCAATGCCAGGAGACAGGATTACTAGAGCTCCAAAGAAACCCAGAGGCCCTGACCCTCCCCGGGAAAACTGCTGTGAATATGCTGATACACGTTGCTGATGAGTTGGCTGTAAGTAGCGTGACAAATTGCATAACAAAGAAATATTTGGCAGCAGCAGACGCTGTGTTATCTAACAATACATACTTTAATATGTGATTATTCCTGCTTTTTTCCACTGCTCACAGTGTATCCTGAATGTACACTGAAATGGTGTCTGACTCACCTCACCAGTGCCTGTGCTCTCTGGGCTCAGTGCAGGACCCTGATGCCATTGACACTCCAAACGTTTGCCAGGAGTGCAACTTTCAAATGTCCATGAGAACTCCCAAACTACTGACTTTCAGCAGACCATGTCTATACTTTACCTCCATCAGAACAGCAATTTTAACCATTTTTCCAATTCAATTTTACATAACTGCAATCATTCAAACCATGCCCCAAGTGCCACATCCACATGGTTTTTGAACACCTCCAGAGATGGTGACTCCCACTGCCCTGGACAGCCTGTTCCAACTCCTGAACAACCTTTCAGTGAAGACATTTTCCCCAGTATCCAACATAAACCTCCCCTGATGGAACCTGAGGCCGTTTGATCCCATCCCGTTTTACCTGGGAGAAGAGACTGCCCTGACTCCACTCTCCTTTCAGACATTTGTGTCTTCAGCAAATATGAAATAAAGGGTTGGGAACCAGCCAGGATTGCTCAGGCACGTGGGCACTGCCCTGCTTGTGACTGGAGAGGAGAAAAGGGCACCTTCTAAACAGCACAAACCCCCCAGGGTGAGAGGGTCAGCAGTGCCCATAACTGCACAAAAGGAATCGACCGAGCTGCTGATGTCCAGCTCTGAGCTTCAAACCCGCCCATTTTCACCATGTTCATCTTTTATTTCATAGGGAAAAGAATAACTTCCCTTTAAGGTACCATGCTGACTGTAGGGATGAAGTTTTAATTCCTCTTAATAAACGTTTTCACACATTTCCTCTGTGTTTCCCTGGGCAGGTTTGGAGATTTCTAAAAGAGTTCCTCATTGTGCCATCTCTGCTTCTGAAAATTAATGAAAATTTTACCATTCAGTGGGTGAAGCATTAGGCCAGTTCTGAACTCTGGGTTTTATTGAATTCTTAGTTTGCTATTTCTCTGAGATGCTGACAGAATCAATTTATGTCTGAAAGCATCTTTGAGACTCCTAAAGCATTATAACTCCACATGACAAATATTTTTATTGCAAGTGATTTTTAACCCAACAAGTTGTGCAGTATCTAGAACACTGAGGTCCATTTTGATCAAAATTTATAATTATTACTTCAGTAGAAATATTAAGTAAATCAGTACCATGACAGCAAAAATTTGATTTTTTTCATGCTTGAAAGTGTAGAAATTTAACAAGTAAATTAACTTTTGTAATACAGTGGTCACTGAATTTTGGAAGAAAGGCCACAAAGCTTTGATTTTTGTGTGAATTTACCTCATAATTACCAAATTAGTCACTTGTTGAAGCACTGGCACAACATACATTTCTAATCCATGGAACTGACACAATGAACTTCAGCCTCTCACCTGGGGATCCTCCACAAGGAAACAAAGAGCTGCCAGAAATCCTTACTCTATTTTTTTTAGCACCCCATTAAAGCAAAAAAAAACACCCAAAATAATGCAGAAGCAAACATAACTCCCCTCTGTCTTTGCAGGTAAAAAGGAGAGAAATACATTGTGAATGGGAAAAATTTGACGAGAAGCTGAAGGTTTGGTCAAAGCCTGCAGGTTCACCAGGCTGCAGTTCCATCCCCCAGGTTGGCTGCTGCAAAGCTCAGGGATTTGAAGGCCAGGCTTCAATTACACTGGCCTGTTTACACATTTCTTTCTCTGCCTGCCCTTCTGCTGCCCCTGTGCTCAGATGTCATATTATCCTTATCAGCAGATTAAAAAACCTCTTTGCAGAAACACTTATCTGTATAATACCAGTGATGACACTTAAGCTTCAACTTTCCTATTTAACACTCCATGTGCCTTACTGATATCATCCTGGACAGATGAAATTATGTGTTCAAGACTTCCAGGGTCAGAAGAACAGCCAAAACAGGTTGGGATAGTGGTCTATCCAGCCTAACCTCCTGTCTCCAATCTGTTTCAGAGGAAGAGACAGAAATATCTCAAAGTCATAGGATAAACCTCCACCAAATAAACCTTCCTCCTGTCACACAAGATTTATAGCCTCACTTAGGGCTGGATGTTTGACAGTTCCTTCCTAAAACCCCTCTTTATTTCTAGTATTTACTGTAACAGTTGGAGACACTCTTGATATGAATCAACACCAAATCCTCCTCAAAGCCTGACCTGAGGAATAATTTTTTTCCTGAGCTTAAAAAAAAAAAAAAACAAACAACCACCCAGCAGAAATCCCATGCTCGCTCTTAATTTGACAACTTCTCACTTCTTGGAACTTCTCCTTGCTGTGGAATTATGATCCACTGTAGCCAGGTGACTGTTTCTGAAGTGCAGGTTCCTGAGGGCTGTGCAAGGAGCAGCACAGGCCACTTTCTCCTGATTTCACCGAAGGGCCTCAAGAAAGCCAGGCAGCAGGAAGGCAAACCCCAAGTCCTTGCATGTCCCACTCAGCTGCTGAACAATCCTGAACATGTCCTATTGTCTGATATTTAACACATGTCTTGAATACCCTGTCCTGCCATGGCTGGGTACTCATTAACACAGTAAAATTAATACAGTACAGCTGATTCCATTTTAAAAAGGTTGAAAGCTATGCATAATATTTCTGGCTTCACAGACCACTAACCAGAGGAACAAGACAGATGTTAAGATAGCTGCTCCTCTGTATCACCTGTTCCTGGGAACTCAGTGAAACAAAAGGGGACCAACCCCAAAGCAAGAGCCCAAAGGGTGGCACAGGCTGCAGAGAGGTGTGGGGCCATCCTGGAATCCAATATTTGATAATGGCATTAGCACTCTGTGTGACCTCGTCAGGAAGGTAAAAATCACTCTGTAATTATATTGGCTCATTAGGATTTCCTGTAGGAATACACTCCTCTCACTTTGGTTGGAAAAGCAAGCAGGAAAATGCCATCATGACTTTACAACTTCCGACCAGACCCGTGGGGGCAATCAGAGGACAGTGGCCAACCTCCTGCTCCAGCTTGACTTATGCAGCAGTTTTCCAAGATGAGGAACCTGCTAGGAACTGAAATATCTAAGGGCCAGTGAACCACAGAGGTAAAAGACCCTCTAGGGGAATGGAAATAGTTTGCAGCTGGAGGGGAAAGTGCTCTGTACACCTGTGTGGTCTTGCAACACCATAGGAAACCATGGCAGGTGAGGATGTTGATGTAAAAGATAAGGGAGACAAATGGCAGGAGTCTGGTCTTTGCATTGTCTTCAAAGCAATGGCTTGTGAACAAAAAACATCTCTGCCTTCAGGGTGTGCCTGATCATGGAGTGGATTTCTGCTCAGGGCAGCCAGAGGAAGAAAGCTGGTGTTAAGCCTGGGCTAGTGCTGCTCAACTGGTCTTCACTTACACACATGTTAATAGAAGTTGGGGCCTGGTCTCAAGATGGGAAAATGCACCAGATTCCCAGGAAAAATGAAGTTCCAGGCAGCTGCCACCCGAAGGCTGGTACAGCTGTTTACCTTGTCTCTGTCACATGTATTTGTCATTCCTAACTGCCCATGCACCCCATTTGTCAGAGAATTAGAATAAAGACAATTATTAGCAACCTTATTTTGATGCATTTATTTTGCATTTTCCCCAACTACTTTGCCTGCTAAAAAGAGCAGTGACTTCTGAACATGTGCCCTGTTTGCAGCCTCATCTCAATGAACTCTCACTTGAGAAAAATGAATGCAAGATCCATTCCTGCATTTTTTAATTTCTTAACACACCTGTTTCATTGGAATGTATCAGCTACGTGCCTGTGGTGGGAAGTGGTGAGTGATCTCTCCCTGCTCTTATCTCCACCCATGAGCCTTTCACAGTATTTTCTCTGCCCTTCCAGCTGAGGAGGGCAGTGACAGAGTGGTTTTGGGGGCACCTGGCACTCAGCAAGGGCAACCCATCACCAGGGTGGTGACACATGCCAAAAGGCAGAATATCTCTCCAGGAAGCCTTCAGCGAGGAGAGTGGAGCCATCCTTAATTTTTCCAGTTAAACACACCTGCAGGTATGCACAGAAAACCAAACCCCCGAATTGTGAACCTCTCTGACTTTTCTTCTGCTGAAGGGGAAAAGGTCCCTTTCAAGCATGTTTAAAAAAAAAAAAAAATAAAAATAAACCAGACAGAGAAATTCTCAGCCAACTTTCACTGTTGGGAGTGTTTTCACGGCAAACTTGTAAACTCCTCAAAACAGGTTTTACAAAGTAATAAAAATACAGTCAGGACCTTACAACGAGCAGACAGGGCTAAAGGTCTGAGCACATGGAGTTTACATTTAACCCATCCAAACTGCAGCTCACCCAGCTCCCTCCAAGCAGCCCCTCACTGCCTCTGCAGATGGTGCATTGCTGCAGCACTCAGATCTGGGTGACACACTGAGCTCACGACAAAGCAACAATGACAAACTTCCAGACAGGAAAGCTGGGACTGCAAACATCAACTGCCACAACATGGAGAGGGAGCAGGAAAAGCCAACCCACTCACTATCAACCCCCCCACACCCCAGGAACAGCAACGGGCATGAAAAGATTTAAAGTATCTGTCTTAAAATGCAAAGCAGGAGTTTTCCATGGGCAGAATGTGCACCAGGGCAGCCAGAGTGCTCCAGCAGAGTGCTCCAGCTCAGCCTGTGCTCCAACTCCTGCTTTTCCAGTCACTTGGGGCTTGAACTTCTGGGGGATCTTTCCTACAGCACCTAAATCATAACATGGGGAGTTGAACTCATTTTTTCATTTCTTTTATGCTAGACAGAGAATTTATATGTTCAATTTTAACATAAATGCTTACAATTTATTATATTTTTGTTGTTGTTTCCAGTAATATGCATTTATTATTTCCTGGGAACCTACAGTAGTGTTTTCTCACCATGTTTATCATAGGATCACAGACTGGTTTGGTTTGGAAGGGACCTTAAAGATCATCTCATTCCAGCCTCCTTCCACTAGCCCAGGTTGCTCAGAGCTCCATCCAGCCGGGCCTTGGACACTTCCAGGGATGGGGCAGCCACAGCTTCTCTAGACAAACTGTGCCAGAGCCTCCCCACCCTCACAGCAAACAAGTTTTTCCTAATATCTAATGTAAACCAAATATGTTGCTCCCACTCAGCAGAACTGGTGAGTAAAAGCCATTATACCCAACCCCAGGCCCTTTGGGAAGCTGCAGTTTGTAGCAGCCCAAACACAACACTCAAATACTTCAGATTTGCATCAGTGAAGATTGTAGCAACAGAAACTATATGGAAAGTCCATTTTCAATAGAAAACATTCAATACTTTTAATTTTTAACTGGTCCATTTTACAGTGGTTTCTGCAGTTCTTGGCTCTCAGTTCCCTTTTCTTTTCCCATGAGGCACACACAGCTCTACACAGTGACTTGTTCTACAGACAACTTCAAGCAATATCCCTGATTTTCATGGAGGTGGTGAAGGCCCCCATCCTATTCCATGGAAAACAAGGGCAACCTTACAATCAAATGCACTTGTGCAAACATTTGGTCAGGGTTCTCATCCTGGGCAGGGCCACGTCCAAGGAACAAGCTGGGCTGCATGAGCACAGCCAGCCTACACTCTGAATGCATCAAAAGGGTGTCCATTTAAGCAGGTTTTTTTTCCTCAGAAACTGGAAGAATCTTCAGTTGTTCAGAAATAAGTATGCACATGTATAAGTAAATGAATAAATAAAGACAGACGTACTGAAAGTAGAGGTAACTTGTGACTGTGCCCATGTAATTTTCTAAAAAAAGGAATTTGGTTTGGAGGTATAATTGAATGTACTGTATCTAGTCAGGATTGTTTAGAGCTATGCTGTTACTCCTGCCAATTTGATGTAAATCCCACCAGTCATTATTTTGTTAGGGGAATCCAGGGGAAAACTTTGTGATTATTCAGTGTTGCAAAAAACAACCAGAAAAGAGGAACACGAAGGCAAGAAATGTGCTGGGGAACAGGGAGAGCCTTCCTTCCCATCCACAACTGACAACCCCCAAAAACCCAGCTGTCCACCTGTGCCAGGATGGCAAATGAGCACAGAGGAACAGCACAGAGCTCCTCCCCTGCTGCCACCTGAGCTCACCCAGAGCCATCTCCAGCACAGCCCACAAGAGGATCCAGGCCTAAGGGTCCCAATTTCCTCCTGTATCAAAGGTTTCCTTTACAATTTGAGTTATCTCCAAGGACAACACTCCCCAGTGCTGACTTAGCCTGGCTGCAGTCAGAGGAGACCAGGGCTCCTCCAGGAGACAATTACAGAGGTGTTTTATTTGCTGCTGGGGTTTCCCCAGAGGCTCTACAAGAAGCCTACCAAGTTTCATCCACCTTGGTCAAAGCCAGCTGTCTGCCTTGCCTTTCCTTCTGCACAGGGATGGCACTTGGATAAATATTCCCAGGGATTCTGTGCCATGTGGGTAAGACACTGCCTTCCTCTAATGGGGGGACTCAGGAAAACCCACAGCAGCTCCTGGAGGGAAGTCATGACACTCCACTGAACCCATCCATGGCATCACACTCTCCCCTGGGGGCCTGCACAGCCTTTACTTCACACATGGAATTTTAGCCTTTTTACTATTTCCATAAATGAGCCAACTGAGTCAATGTAGGGAGGGGAACAGGCTTGGAAGCAGTGAATCATTCAGGGTGGAAAAGACCTTGGAGATCATTGAATCCAACTGTAAACCCAACCTTGCCAATGAGCAGAAGCTGCAAACAAGCACTCTATTTATAACAAATATATATCAGTAAATAGAAGGGAAATTGAATATATAGACCAAAGCAATTCATGGATTTTCACAGGAGGCAGGCAGGTTTTACTGCTTTTTATATATTAAAGGCATTCATAACCTCTGTGCTCAACTGGAGCAGAGGTCTGATGTCAGACTGCCCAATCCACTGTCTGTAAACCCATGGAAACCCCAGGTACTGAGAAAAGATAAACCCACACAAATAACTGGGCTCCATCATTGGTACAAGGAAATACCTGCTCTTCAGTAGAAGCCCTGATAGAGTAAGTGGCAAATAAATATTTTTGCCATTGAAAAGCTATTTTGGAAAGTCATAACAGGTT
Organism: Pyrocephalus nanus; assembly: GCA_038380795.1. NCBI lineage: Eukaryota > Metazoa > Chordata > Aves > Passeriformes > Tyrannidae > Pyrocephalus > Pyrocephalus nanus. Next base: position 9,738,973 of record CM076281.1, read on the forward strand.
GCTGTTAAAATGATTATGTAAAAGGTACTAAAAAACTGGACTTTAGTGAAAGTTGCACTTTGAGATAAACATTCCATCAGTAACTCTCTCCAAGCTTTTCTCAGGCTCACAGCAAACATCACATCTTTCTTCATGTATTAAAAAAACTAGAGGGCTCTCTCAAATTGTCACTACAAATAGAACAGGAGAGATTGTTCTACTTGTGGTTTGTATCTGTAGAATAAAGCCAGTTTCTTGCTTACACAAATGTGAACAGTTAAAAAGTTATGAATAAAGTCAGTGCACACACCCCCATTGCTCTCCTGTTTCCTGGAATATTTTCACTGTTTTTTAACAGAAAGTCAGTTAACACTGAAAAACTTATTATGCACTGGATATGAATGAGCAAACTCCACCTTATTTTAACATGGGGATAGGAAAAGCTGACACCCAAAATACACAGCTGCTCTGCTATAGTAATACTAAACTGATCAGTCCAGGGAGGGCCACTCTGTAACTCCAAAAAGGCTCTGTGTCCCATCAGTATTCCACACACAGGCAGACAGGCAGATGTCCCATTGCAGAGGGAATGCCAAATGTCTATCAATAAGATGTTACCATGGCCAGAAATAACCGAGTTAGGATGACTGAGTGGCTCCTTTGTGAGACAGTCCAAGTGGGGGAAATATTTACTCTTCAAGTCGAGAAATCTAAAATCAATCTAATGTCACTTAAAAATAGGAGTCTCACTGTAACTGATATGCTGATCATAGAAACCACACATGGAAGATGCTGCTATTTCTGAAAATATAAGGCAGTGTAAAGTAATGTAGTTCCACTGAACTCAGGGAATCTACACTCATTTATGGCAGATGAACATCTGGTCTTTTATATTTGGAGGAAGGTAGGATAAATACTACCCCACCACTCTAACAAATTCCTCTTAACTCCCCCAACTTAAATGGATTTACACCAAAGTATATTTTTTCTTAGACTCTCAACTTTAAAAACTATGTAGACATAAAACCAAAATAATCTAGCAAGATTAAAAGCAACCAATCACTGGTGCTTCACACTGGAGCTTTCTGAGAATTCAAACTACATCGGAAAATTTCAAACACACACAGGAGGGCTCTAAAACCCAGCTCCTATTTCCAGAAGTTATTTCAGCCACTGAGGAGCCTGACCTTTGCTTCCTCCAAGAAAATTTAGGACTGCAAGAGATAAGTCACCTTTTGCTAAAAGCCTTGGGCTCCTGTGCCCTCTGCCTTTACAGATCTGAGCCACGGCTGAATTGTGAAGGTTAAAGACAAAATTCAGTCTTTATACTTTTCATCAGCCACAAATGTCCATTCACACCAAGGGTACATTCTACTACACTGTGCCAAGGTCAGATCACCTGAAAACAGAGCAAAGAGGTCTGAAAAATTCCCTGGTCCTGAAGGGAATGGCTCGATTTGAAGGATGAGCACCACCAAAAACCTAAAATCCCTCCAAACTAAGCCAGCAGCAGCGACAACAGCGATCCCCGGCCCTTCTGGCAGGACAGGTGGTGTGTGAAAGTGTCTTGTGTTATCCTTCCTCACATCCAACTCATCTGTTCCTTTATTGAAAAACACAATCCACATTGTTAGGTTTTGTGTGTGTCTCTGGTTTATGCAACATTTTGTGCTGTCTAATTAGTTTACTGGCAATTAAAAATAAACCCATGGCAAAGCTCCACTCGCCGCTTTCACCTTGTCACAAATGTGCTTGATGTTCACTGTGTCTTAAATAAAACGTATCACTAGCAGGGAGAGAGCCTTTCCACCAATTCTTTTTCCACCATTTGGTATAATTATTCCTGACAATTTGCCCATCACACTGTAAGAGTCTTTCCAGAAGGAGAAAAATACTACTTTGTGTTCTTGTGATCACAAGTCTAATTGAGCGGAAAACAAATCTGTTAAAAAGAGAGGGGGGAGAAAAGAGAAAACAAGGGAAGGAAAAAAAAAAAAAAGGAAGAATAAAGAGAGATTTGTGGAAAGAGAGGCTAATGTTTCACTTGCTTAAAAATAATATGATGAGCAAAAGAACAAGGAAAGATGCAACCAACCACTCCTGGAAAAATCTGAATAGATTTTCTTCCCCTGAATTCCAGAGAAAGTCTCTGCAGCAGATGCTGTTTTAATATAAGTGATGATGACATCAGGTCCATTTTTTCTGTGATGTACAGGTTTTCCCCTAGTTTTCAATTATGCCTATCATTATTCCCTCCCAGCTGGGGTGTGGCAGGGGTACTGGGCTGGTGCTGGCTGGTGCTGGGCCGCTCTCCCTTTCATCTGGGGCAGCACAGAACGAGGGGCCACGTGTGTAATTCAAGCTGACAGGAAACATTAGCACTGCCGTACACTTTGTCAATTAAATGATGGTTTAATCAGTACAAATCTGAATGGTCAAATAATGTTATAATTAAAAGGAAATAATGGAAAGTGGTGTGGTGATTAATTAACAGAACAGCAAGTACCAGCAGCACATCTTGTCTGTGATATCACTTCTCCCCCGCTCCACGCTGGCTGGGTGGGGGTGGTGGGAGGCACACTGACCTTGCAGCCACAGAAAATCCATTTCAGAGCTGCACATCCAGCAGCAATGGCAATTTTCACAAGCTCAAATAAATGAGGGGGAGCTTTACCTCTTTACCTTCCCTGCAGTGCTCTTCAAAGCACTGCCATACACGATCACTAAGTGACTCTTGACATTTTTTCTGTCTGCCTTTACAAACAGGAGACTGGATACCTTGTAAACCCTGGACACCTTGACATATATTCTGAAGCACCAGAAGATAATGCACTGTCTTTATCTCCCACTGCCTGATGTCTTGATCAGCACGGCAGCTCTGTCCCTTTCCCCCTGCACTGGCACACAGCGAGCTGCAGCACGGTCTGTGGTTTATTGTGACACACGAATCAAATACAAAATCATATTGATCATCAAAGCTCTAACAAGGCTGCACTGCTCTGCCATGTCCAACATGCACTACTGTGCATTGTATACAGTATGAAAAGGCACTACAATGTCAGGAGGAATGATGAGATTCAACAAAGAAAATAATTCTTAGAGATGGCTGCTTGTTTCTGGACATCAGTGCTTAACTTCCAAATATTCTCAATATTCAGGCCTCTAAAGAAACTTCAAAGTATCAGGGTGTTGTAAGAAAGGCCCCAAAGGAAGGCATACAAAATTTGAAACTGGTTTTTCAGATTACATAAGCTCTTAAAATCCATGCTTGAATTGAGCTGGGTATGCTCAAACCCCAGAACTGAACCTGCTGCTACAGCTCAGTCCACTGGATTGTCACTGGGATGTCAGCCCTGCTGTGACCACCTGGCTTCCAGCAGACAAAGGCTCATCCCTTCACTTTGGGTCATCAATCCACCTCCTGATGGTCAAAAGTCCTTCAGAGTCCAATCCTGGCCCTACACACGACAGTCCCAAGAAGCACACGGTGGGGTTGTTGGGGATTGTTGTCCTATGTAGGGCCAGGAGTTGGAATTTGATGATCCTTTGGGTTCCTTCCAGGTCAGGATGTTCTGTGATTCTATGACTGTAAATAAAGTACCTGCTGATGGATGTGTAAAAACCAACAAATGGAGCAGCAAGAGTCAGGTCAGACCCTGCTCTTCAGCACGGGCAGAGATGCCACAGTGCCAGTGCCACACAGCCCACCCAGCTCGTTTCCTGAGGCCCAGGGCTGGGGAACAACAGGGCACTGAAGACTCTGCATCCAAATTTATCATGTTTTGCCTTATTGCAGTGCACTGTACAGCGAAACAGCAACATGCACATTCAATCACGGGTAAAATGAGGGTGGGATGTTATATTTAATATTTATACGCATGGCATACTGGCAAAATTACTGGCATCTGTATGTGTGTGAATGACTGTTTTGAGGAACATGTGTTGTGTGCAATGCTGTTTATTATCAGTAAATGAAGCCAAAAGCTAAGTTGAAAATGAATGCTAAATTAAAAATTATATAAAATGGAGTGAAATGATTTAATTAGCAGATTATAAGTGACATGCTTTACTATTAGAATTAGCTTGGGAGGGATTGAGGGAAGGGAGGAGGAAAAAAACCCCTTGACTAGACACAGAAGGGTGGAAAAACATTTCTTTCTCCTCTATCTGTGGAGTTACAAACACAGTAACATATTGTCCTGGTGTTTATAATCACAGACTCTGCTGCCGTCACAGTACTTGCCTAATGAGGCAGCCAGTTAGAAATAATGAGACTTTGAAACAAATTGTTCTTGCTTCTAAAAAGGGAAGGAGAAGGATGCGTGGTACTCTAATACAGTGCAATTGGAGCATTTCACCGACGTCTCTACACTTGTATTAACTCCTCATACTGTGTCTCTCCAATGGAATTTCTGAGTGGAGAAATGTGTTGTGGTTTCTCATAAAACGAGGGAGAAAGCTCAGAGCTCTATTTATTCCCAGGTTTTGCCACTGACTTGTTGCATGACTTCATTAAAAAAGCACTGCCTGGCTAAATTAATTACCACATGTGAAACGCTTTGAACATTTTAGCTTGTTGGTCTCTACCTTCAAAACAGAGTATTTCACTCCTATAATGATCTTCTATTAAATTTGTCAATATTCTTTGCCAGAAGAAATTGATTTCGCTTCTCTGTGCTTGCAGGAGCACGACTGGAAGGCAACCTGTCCCCTCCCTGCTCCATGGCACGTGGGGGAATGTCGGGAGGTGGGAAATACAGCCCTCCAGCCTGGCAGCTCCACACCCACCCTGGCACCAGAGGCAAGGAAATAAGGTAGATTTGCAGATTCTTTCCCCATCATTTCCCTGGACACCCCCAATCTTGTCCCAGCACTATCCTCCTCCACGCAGACTTTTCAAACAGCATATGGAGCTCCCAGCCCGGCTCGCTCTGTCCCCTGCGTGTGGGTCCCCTGGGCTGCCTGTCAAACTCCTACTCCCCTGCTCCCAGAGAGCTGAACCATCCAAGTCTGAGGCACCCTGAGAAGGCTCAGTGTTCAATACAGCCTGAAAAAAAACCCCATTACCATGCACAAGTCCCTCTTTGATAAAATAATCCTGCTTAAATTCAGAACCCAGAAAACCATGACAACTTTGGTAAGCCTGAAAATCAGAAGCCTTTAACTTGTTTTCATCTCCAAACACCAAACGAGCACAAATGTGATGCAGGCACCAAGACTTCTATTTATTTTGGTGAAAAACCATCAGCAGCTGCCCCTGGTGATCAGCATTACAAGCCTCCACTGCAACCCAGCACGGAGTGACTCCAGGTCTGACCCTGCTCAGCCTCATGAGCACCGAAACCTTCCAGCAGCCCCTCCTGGAGCGAAGGCACCAACACGCTGCAGGCTGGAGCTGCAGAACCACAGGGAGACAGAAGCAGGAGCCTAAGCAGGATCTCAAGTGCAAAAATCCAGCAGAGCTGGGCTGCTGAAGCCCAGGAGCACAGAGGCTGCCAGGGGGAAGCACACCCAGCCCAAGCCTCTCCAAGAGCAGAGCAGCTGCTGAGTGCTCAGACAGCCAGACGGCTGCTTCCCATCCAACATGCTGCTCCCAGGGCTGAGCAGCAACTGCAGACAACAACAGAAGGGAAATAATAAGAGCTATATATTATGTGTAGATTAAAAAAAAAAACACCAAAAAAAACCAAAAAAACAAAAACAAAAAAACAAAAAAAAAAAAAAAAAAAAAAAAAAAAAAAACACCCACAAAACAAAAAACAAAGCAGGTTCTCCAATTCAGCATGCTTGCACCTTCCAGCTACTTCTTGCTAGCTACGATCCAGGAGCAGGGGTTGTGTTGAAGGAGCTCTGGTCTTTCTCTAAAAGCCAGAAAGACCTCAGTTTGCAGTCTGTACACAAGACAATAACCCACATTGCTTTCTAGGTATCTACTGGCATTGAGAAGCCTCTGATCGAGTTGCTAATTTAAAAAAAAAAAAAAAAAAAAGAAAGAAAAAGGAAAAAAACAAGGTGGAGAGTGAACTTAATAGAAACCACTTTAGATGTGTTTGTTTGTAGAAAAAAATGGAAGGCTGGAACAGGGTGGGGTGGGAGGATTTTTTTTCTCGTCTCCCACGTACTCCTAAAATGGTCTGTGCCTTGCCTGGAAGTAAATCAATACTAAGCACAGTCCAGGCGAGACTGCCATCTTACATGAAGCACTGACTGTAAAATAGACACAAAAGACACATGATACTCTCTAAGGTCCCCAGCAGCTATAATATCCATCCTTGGCAGCTCGCTTGACATTTCCTTGCCCTGCTTCCCAGTCCTCTTTCTTCCTCCCTCCTCCCTCCCCCTCTCCATCTCCTCTCTCTCGCTAACAGCCCTGCTCTGCCTCTCAGGGGCTTGCCGACCGGGTGAACAGATAACAAACCTGTCAAGACGGGTTTAGCTGGGGAATAAATCCTGCATTCGCCAGGAAATGATGTGTACAATGGGAAAATACAAGGGATGACATGAGCCTTCCCTTCTGAGAGAGTGGCCGGGAGATCCTTAAAATGTTACAGCTCGTGCTAAATGGACATTGGGATGGCTGATTAGATCGTATCTCAGACCTTTCAAGTGCCTCCCTTCCTCCCCACTTCTCACTGCTACTGAAAACACAAAGAAAACAGACAAAGCCCTTCCCTTCTTCTGCTCCTTAAAATACATATTTTTGTACAGGCTTGGCCATGAGGAAGGTGGGGTTGGCAAGTACTAAGCCTAAGGTCAAGGCTAAAATCTCTTTTAGTGGCAGAAAGGTCACGTGAAATCTACTCGGTAGTCACAATTTCCATTTATAAAAGGCAAATATAAAAGCAAGAACCTTATCTTGGGGACTTAATACATGTCTTGGCTTATTACTGTTTTCAAAGAGCCTTTTGCACAAATCTGATTTGCACTGGTGCAATAAAGATTCATTATCCTTTTACACAGCAGACTTTGCATTTCTGCTCGGGATTTAATTATGAAAAACAGAACCCATCCCATAAACAGATGCTAATCACAGTAGGAAAGTACTTTCATTTGAGTAACAAGGTAGCTCAGAAAGTTTGCTTGGAAGGTTGCTGCATCAGCAATAAGAGCTATTAGGGAGGAGAAAAGGGAAGGAAGAACTGATTCAATACTTCTCCCAGACAGCATCTCCATGCTGACATCTCAGGGAGCTGCTTTTGATGGGAATAGAAGAGGAGCAATTCCATGTGTCAGGAACTCCCCTCTCTAGCACACACAACTGATCAAGAACCTTGTCTGCAGCTGCCTCCAATCACAGTCTTGGGTTAACCTCAAATGCAAATCCTGGAAAACTTTGGGATTCAGATGGGATCATTCCTTTTGGTCTCTGGGACAGCAAACCCAGTGTTGCTGTGTTTGTGTGCCCGAGGACTGTTTCCCCCCATGTCCAGGCACACAGCCCATGGCTCTGATGGAGATTTTATAAAGCAATGTCATTCATTCACATTGATATTTTACAGAGCTGAGGAATCTTGCAAAATGAAATTGCTGCCAATGCACTTTCAGCTCTTGAAATCCAAGATATTGTTTTTTACTCTTTTAAAACACCTTTTGAGACACTGATATCACAGTGCAAAGTGTGACTCCAGTGGGTGGTTATTACACAAAGCCTGTTCAGTGCACAATGAGCAATACAGGGCAGATACTCTGGTGAGACAAACTGTGGGTAAAGCAATGCAATCTGCACAGGGATTGCTATCCACAGAGAAAACCTAAAGTATTTTCGTTATCTCAGGTAAGTCATGTAATGGCTCCTTAAAGTTTGAGTTAACAATCAGGAAAACATGGATTTTGGTAACTTTGCAAAAACGGGTGTTTAAATACAGATTACAAAGTTAAATCCACTATGCAGTAACCAAATACAGCTGCTTGTTAACACTTGTCAGTCCCTGATGGCAGCACTGGTTTACTTAGAGCAATGATACCAAGTGTCTTCCAAGAGAAGCTACAGCCAAGGGTCCACTCACAGTGACCAGCTCTGTCTCAGCAGATGAAACAATCTGAATGACAATGGGCTTTTGCTGTACTTAAAGCCAGGCTGGGTTCAGACAACTCTGCCCCTGCATCTTCCAACTCACATCAACATCTGGCTACAGGTAAACTCCAGTGACATAATGCGATGCAATAAACCTTGTTTGCAACATGTTGAAGGAACAATGCCTTCACTAATGATGTTTTAATGAGGAAATGGATATGGTAATTACTGCTAAAAAAAAAATCCTGCACCCAGGAAATGTAATGTTAAATGGCTTTTTTTGTTTGCTTTGGGTTGGGGTTTTTGTCCTCATTCTTGGTGGAGCAGGCAGGACTAAGCAGGAATGGCTTCAGCTAAAGGAAAAGGGAGATTATGTTGAATAAGATCATATCTTCCTTTTTTTATTTTGTATAAGTGTTTTCTTAATTTGCAACTGGTATTTTAAGGAAGGGACACATGAAGTACTTAGCTATTATTAGAGGAATTAAGCAATATAATATGATCCTGTTTATGCCCTAATAGCAACGAGTGATGGACTGGTTTGCCACAGACAGCATTTTATTACTGCAGGGCCACATGTGCTGGGAGTTGCAGTGACCTTACACTCAGAGGTTCCCATCTTATTTTCTACTGCTAAGTGTTGCTTTTTTTCCATTTCTGGAGGGGAAGAAGGTCACTTCTCACTATTACTGTTCCATTAACTTACACCACAGCATACACATTCTTAATCCAATAGCACCTTACATTGTGCCTTTTAACTCAATAGTCCATTATTTTCTCAAGTCTTGCCTACACTGACCAAATTAATACCTGAAGTTCTGCACTTACCAAGAGCAGAACAGTTAAAATGTTTAGTGAGAGTGCTGGGGGGCTGAGGCATTGGTACAAATCCATTTTTCTTTTCACCTTTGCAGTTGTTAACAATGAGTGATGGGCTCCCACACATCTGCAAGCACTGGAGCTGGATTCTCATTCACAGTCAGCATCAATGAGAGCCAGAGACCCAACACACCATTTTTCATGACTGAATAATGCTGATGCCTTGCAATGTTTCGTAACACACATCAGACAGCAAGACAAAACCTGCATTTTAGCAATGCTGCATTTTATAAATACCACTCTTCAGTCAAGGTGTTGTTTGGAGCCAATGGGAATACATGGCATCCTTACCACACACACTGCTGGGAGGGCTGGGACTCAGTTTGAAACAACTTTTATCCTATTAAACAGTGACTTTGCTCACCTGAAAGAAGAGACACAGCCCTCACTTGTGATTCACGGGTGCACTGCAGCCCTTCAGCAACACCCTCAAGAGGATTTTACTTAGCAATTGGCCTAGGTGCAAAAAGTGGCTCCAGTTCAACTTGTTCTGCCATTTCTAATTTATCTTCTTTAATAAATAAATTAAAAAAATAAGCAGGCATGTTTTATTTAAGAATCTGATTCTAGACATATCAAAGGCATCCCTGCAGATTCAGCCTTTTCTGATTGAATTCTGGATCATTTTTACTCAGTGAATGGAACAGCAAAAGTCCAGGATGCCAAGAGAATAATATACTACAAGCTGGTGTTATGATGACATGCTTCAAATAATCCCCTGCCAAAATGAAATTTAATTATAGCCATTGTTTGTATTATTCGAAGGACTATTGACAGTAAATCTATCTAGCACGACGTTTCCTCTTTGTATTCACTGCAGCCTTTACACTGGAAGGAAAAAAAAAAAAGAAAACTAAGAAAAAGGAAATGTTTCCCCCCCTTCCTCCTTCCCTGGTATCAGGCTACACGAGGCCACTGAAGCCCAGTTGATTTCCCAAGTCCAATTATTTCGCAGTACACAATCCTCCAGAACAGCACAGCTCACCTGGGGACTCGGGCTGCCTAAACACGCTGCACTTAATGGAGTCCCTGAAGTTGTCTCCATTTCATTGCTCCTAACTAATAGGCTGTGATATTTCCCCCCCCAAACAGACCGCAGCTCTTCCCACTCCCCTCGCCCATCCTCCACGCAGGATCCAAGTGGCTAACAAGGCATCAGGAGCTCACCCAGCCCTCTCCACCGCCGTACCTTCACTACCACCTACTGACTGCAGGGCTGGGCTCCACCACCCTCACCTGCTGCCCCTCCCACATCTCCTCCCACCTTCGTGTTTGGTAAGAAAGGAGAGGCACAAAAAACGTGGACGTGTAGCTGGTGTCTGCTGGCATGAACGCTGCCAGACCCCTGCAAGGCTAAGGCCTAATGAAAAGTGCTCTTTCTTCAGATGTTGGTGATTTTAAAATATTTTGGTCTGCTTTTCCTTTTCCTCCCTTCTCAACCTCTTGTTTGTGCCTGTGCAACAGGCCAGGTCTCCAGCAACAGAAAGAGAACTGCAACTCCAGAAAAGATAATTCTGCAGATTGTTCACCAAAACATGGTCTCCTACCCCCTTTTTCTCCTAAACCCCATCACTTTTGGGTTCTGTACCATCAACCTTTTGGTGACTCTCAGCCGGCCAAAGTCCAGTTATACAGCCCCTGTTCTCGACATGTCATCTCCAAGGGATTACATGAGTCAAAACACTAAAACTGCTGATGATTGGAAGTGTTGAGGTGCAAAAGTATGAGAATTTGAGGGGAGTATCACTGTCGTATCTAAAAGGTCCTGCAGAGCTGCTGGGGACAGAGTCCTGCCCGCTGAGGAGCCCAGGCAGGGCTGGAGCTGAGCTGCCTCTCATTTGGCTCTGAAGGCAGGAATTACCTTGCCCTGGGGCAGGGTGCAGGGGGAGATCTCTTACATTCACCCTCAGAAAGGAAAAAAAGGAAAAACTTTCTTCCCACCAAAAAACATCCCAATTCTGAAGTCATCTGGAATGTAAAATGATGAAATTAGGGCAAAGATCTTCACAAGCCTTCCCAGGGAAGGACTGACCCTTGCCACACCAAAGGCTGGTGCCAGAGCCCCTGGGGGGGCAGGAGCTGAGCTGACACAGCCCAGCCTTGTGCTGGCTGCAGAGGGAATGGGGTCCTGGCCTGGGACACCCAGGGGAGCAATGGTTTTTGAGCCTTGAGAGGATGAAGCCCCAAGAAGCCTGGTCTGATCTCAGAGCCAGCCCTGCCTGAGCAGGGGGTCAGCTAGAGACTGCCTGAGGTCCCTTCAACCTGAATTATTTCATGGTTCTCCAGTTCCTGAAAGCAGCAGACTAGAACTGCACTGACTGTATGTGCAAACAACAACTCAGAGCATCCCAAGGCTGCCTTGGAGGGGGTGCAAGGGCTGGACGGGCACAAGAGGCTACAAGGGCACAGCCAGCCCTGTTTGGAAGGGCTTTGACTTTGCACAATCAGCTCCCAAGAAGGAATCTCTCTGAAAACTGGAGGTCTGAGGGGAAATGAAGAGCAATAGCAATAGCCTGCTCCTCCTCTGCCCTGCAGTTTTCAGGGTCACTGTGCCAGGAGGACACCTCGAGGCAGTGCCCTGATCCCACAGAAAGCAGGGACAGAAACCCCAGGGCCTCTGAGGATCCCTCTCATCACTGCCTGACAGCTGCCTCTGTGCTCTGCTACACTGCAACACTGGAAGACAATGTCAGGCATTTTAAAAGAAAATAAGGAATGTTTGTACGGTCAGGCTTTAACTACAGCGATGGCTTAAGGTATTTTTACATAATTATTTTTCGTAACAATAAATAAGCTCAGGGAAGTGAAAAATCACAGGGTTTTTATGGCAAGCAGAGACCCATCCTGGGTCACTACTCATCTGATTATCTATTAAAATTTCTAGCTTGATTATCTGTTGTGAAGAGGAAGTGAAACACTTCCATTTCCTATTTAAAATACAGACAAAATCATCAGGACTGTATCATGTGAGAGCTGTCTGCACAAAAGCTGAGCAAATAAACAAGGTTCTTGAAATGAAAGAACTCAAACCGAAGCAATAAAGAAAAATAAACCACTATTGCATTAATTCAACCTAGAACAGCTGTTTCCTATGTTTTTCCCTTCAGTAAAAGACAAAATTCAGCTGAGGGATGGTGTTGAGCTGGAGGTAACAGGCGGTATCACAGCTCTCAGTACTCCAGACACCTTCACTGGTGGGTGTCTCTGTAATAAACAAATGGAATATCACCTCTTCCAGAGCCTGTAAACTGTCTGGGTACAGTAATTATCTTTTCTAAACAGCACTGGATCCAGTGGGGCCTTATGTTTCTACAGATCTTACAGAATTATGAGTGGGGATAAAGGGGCAGAAAATTGGGCTCATCTCCTGCTGCTGGAGGCAGCAGAAAAGGGGAAGAAGGGGCTAAAGGTTGGATGTGTCCTATCCCCTTCCTGCTCATTAAAGCAAAGGACCTCAGCAGACAGTTTGCTGGACCCATTCAGTCTGTTTTGGTTGTTTAGAAAGGTTTTGTGGCTAAAAAGCATTCAAAACCAAACCAAAGCAAAACAACTTCGGACAACTCAGTGTTTTTTTTTTGGTTTATTGTTTTTTTAACTTTCTTATATGTCTGTGTGGGATAACTTTCCATCATCCTCAAAAGACTTTCAAATGACTGTTAGAAAAGAAGAACAGGCCTACCACCCTTATAACAAAAATATGAATGCTTAGCTCTTAACAATATCCAGTGCAGAATCACAGGAACAACCAGTGAATATTAACAGAATCACAGAATCAATGAATTGTTTGGGTTGGAAGGGACCTTAAAGACCATCTTATTTCACCCCCTGCCACGGGCAGGGACACCTTCCACTAGCCCAGGTTGCTCCAAGCCCCGTCCAGCCTGGCCTTGGACACTTCCAGGGATGGGGCAGCCACAGCTTTCCCTGTGCCAGGACCTCCCTACCCTCACAGCCATGAAATTGTTCCTAATATCTCATCTAAACCTACTCTCAGTTTAAAGCCAACAGAGTTTTACTGCAAAAAAATACCCTGTGCCCAAGGTGAAAGACCTTGGTTATTGAGGTTTTACCTTCTGCACACATAAATCTCACATCATCATGCCCAACTTGAAAAAATATTTGCTTAATGCCATCACAGGAGTTAAGCTTGTCAGCTCCACACACCAAATTTCTGAACACCAGCCATAATGACAGGAAACACTTCACTGGAAGTTGAATCTTCCAGTTACCTCAGCCTAATAAAACCTGCAGAATTCTTTTATTTCTAGGTGTCCATAAGTAAATACTGGCATTTTCAAAAGCTGCCAACAATCCTAAGTTTTAGATGCTCACCCTTTGTCACAAACCAGAAACCCTCAGTCTTAAATTTGGTATTTTGGGCCTTTTCCTTAAAACTGAGATGCTCTGTATCACTAATCCCATCAGAAAGTCTCTGCAAGACACATGGGATGCACTGTGAGTGCTCAGGGCTCCACATGTAAACAACTGTGTGATCAACAAGGACTTTGGAACAAACAAATCCTTGGCATTCTCAGTGGCCCTTTAGAAGTGGTTTGTGCTTCAGTGCTTCTCTCCTCCTGCCAGGCCCTGGTAACATCACTTTTAGCCTTTTGTCTTTCAGATTTTGCAGTTTTAACGTGGGGCTAATGCTGAGGGGCACCCACCACCAGGATTTTCTGAATTACCTGGGCAGTGCAGGTAAAACCCTTGGATGAAACATGGATACCACCATGAGCAGCAAGAGTGTTGTGGATCTGCTGAGAGGTGCACGCAGTTTGGGGTTTTTGTTTGTTTGTTTTTTTTTTTTTTTTTTTTTGTAAGTAGCTTCTTCTGGAGAGGACCCAGCACAACCCCCTGCTGCATCCCACCTCCTCCAGATCTGGTCCATTTGCCTGGGGAAAAGGGGTTGTGCTGTCCAAGTGTGACAGCACAACACACAGATTGAAAACCCCTCAATCCAGGGACATCTAAAGGGCTCACAGTCACTCTTGAGTTCCTGTACTTTGTTACTTAAAGCATGACATGATAATGAGGTTTAATCACACTTGACATTTAGCTTGAGGTACAGTAAGTACACCTAAATCACCTCTTTGGCCAACACTGGCTTTGATGTTCCCATGGGAGACAGTTATTGTTGTCTTGAAAGGTTAAAGCCCTGACTAACTCTGTAGGCAGAATGACAGGAGCTCAGGGATGAAGCAGGAAAGTCTCTAGAGCGATCACCTACAAGAACAGAATTTCTTCCACCCAACTTATCATGACTGTAATACGTAACTTGCAAATACATCCTCTATTTGAAAAGATTTCCTGGGGAAGGGAGAGCTTTCCTACTTTGCAGACACCAGTGTAGCAGTGTTTTTGCAGAGCACATATTAAAATGCATTAAGACATAACTAGGGTTGTCTCCATGTTATGCTGCTATTCTTAAGCTGTTATGTTACTAAGCCACATTGGCGTTTTTCAACTTTCCTTTGATGTTCCTTCTATTATCTTTTTATAGCATAATCACACATTTTGGTATGTTGAAGATCAAAGGGAAGCTGGAGCTTCTAAGGCTAAGCCTGGATATGGGGCCTGTAACTAACTGAATTCATTATATTTAATAATATTCTCTAAGGAATGGCAGGGTGAAGTCATATGAAATAATAAACACAAAGGTAAATAGTGAAAAACTACTGGAGTAAGTTTAATGGCAGTTTTGTTTTATGCTTCTCCTAAGCTCCTGCAGCAACTCTGTCACCCTCCAGTACAGGAGTGATCAGACTCACTGACATTTAGGCCTGGCTGCCTGGCTGTGATAGCTCTTAATAGTTCAACTTCTCCACTTTAGCAGCTCTCTCACCTAAAGTTATAAAACTTCCAATAGACCATGATACTCCATGCAACCACTCTGCATTTGATAAACAAATTGAGGCACTTAAAATAAAAACAATCTCAAAGTACACAGGTGTACATAAGAAGAAAACAGGTCTTTAAAAAGAACTTAATTCCTTTAGGCTCCTTGGAACTCCTATGTCAAAAATATTCATCTTCTGGCAGGCTTGGTAAGATTAAAATTAGTTCTAGATGGCATCACCAGAAGGCTATAACACACAGCTGAATGGCAGTCAAAAAGGTGTAAAATTCTCTCCTATTTTAGAAAGAACAGAGAGATGTATTCTAACTTTCTCCTTGTAGCTGAATGCTTACTGATGAGTGAAAGTGCAACCATATCAATTACCTAAGCACTGGCTTTCAGAAAATAGTCCCTGAATTGCACAGCCAGGTGTCATTAAGGGCTTGCTTTTCACACTTACAAATGTGAAAGTTAATCTGAATAAGCTTGTGAAGTGTGTTAATTGAACAGTGAAATCTCTGAGCAGACAGGATTGCTGAGGACAGCAGCCTTCCCCTGGCTCGAGGTTTCTTGGGGTGTAACTCAAGCAGGGGCAGGACTTACTCACTTCTGTAGCTGAAGTGCAGTGATCAATTTGATGCAACTGCTTCCACTGGCCTGTTCCAGGGGGAAATGAAACAGGTCAGTGTTAATCAGCTTCACAGCAGCCTAAGGGAACTTGTCTCCCTCCCCACGGGAAGGGGCTGGAAACCCTCGTGCTGTCAGATCTTGCAACTCAACAATAGGGCCAGTAGGGCCAAGAAAGGGAGGGGCAGACAAGGCAGCTCTTCCAGGGCCTGAACAAAAGTAAAAACTATAGGCAAATTAGAAAAGCACTGCCCCCTGTTTCTGCAGGTTCCTGGACTGCAGCATCACTGAGATGGGGAGGGACAAGACATGGAAAAGGCACAGAAATCGTTTGCTCTTGAACCTGGAACAACTTGGAATGGTTTCATGGCTGGGAGCTTCATGCCAGCTGGGAATAGGTAATTTCTTAAATGATCTCAACTCCACTGCAAGAGAATATCTGACTAATGAGCAAGTGATTTAGGATGTCAACACAACTGAATTAACACTATTCTAAATTTAAGTAAGAATTCACCAAAGAGCTTAATGTGGTTTTGCCAGCCCACTTTAAATAACACTTCTCAGCTTAACTTCCTAAAAAGCCTTTTTACAACCAGGTCCTAATCTGAAAATAACTCTGCCCTTTTCCCACTGGCATTTCATGGATCAGAAATCCCTCACACTTGCAGCAAGAGGGAAATGGGAGTCCCAAGTGCTTGACAGAGAGGCACCCACATTATAGGTGGCAGCTGAAGACCATGCTGGAAGTTCTGGGAAATTCACATGGAACTCAGCCAGGACCCAGGAGCCAACTATGAATAACCACACCAAAGAACCAAAAGCCATTAGAAAACCCAGTGCAATCCAGCACCTGAGAGGTGCCACTTGCAGAAGATAGTTTGTGCTGGTCTCTACCTGTGAGTAACCAAAATTCTTGGTAATTACTGGAGAGAAGATTAAAATTTCCTGAAACTTCGGTACTATTCTGTTAAAATGAAGTTTTTTCATAAGCCCCATAACAAAGACTATACTGAGCTTTTAGAAACTGCATTTTAATAGGAGAAGCAAAACCAAAGTTTCTTTTTTCTTTTTATTACATCAGTTACACAAGATAAACCCGTATCTCACGTGGATATGACACATGTAAACTTTTTCTTGAATTTTCTTGGGAAAGTACTTTCTAATACCCCAACACAGTTGGTCCACCTTCAACTTAATGCTTTAAGATTCAGTGTACAAATCCACAGAGAGGAAGCAGCAAATCAGCTTAATACCCTAAAGGTGAAACTCATCTCACCCAGCGTTTGCTGCTCTGGCTTTGCAATAATGACCAGGTAGGAAATCACACACTTTGAGGGGGGAAATTGGCCACCCTGAGTCCTGTTTTAAGTGTTATGATGCTTAGAAAACATGGGAAATCCATGTAGAGAGTGAACTGAGGCTTCAGACCTGCCTGGCACTGATGCCAAACACCTCAACACCTTTCCCTTCTTCCATGTTTATCAAAATCCAAACAATGGATCCAGGGAATTTATTTTTAGAGTGCTGTTCAATTAATTTTGATTCTCTTGATAGACAACAGAGTCTTGCAGCTCTGCATTAAGCATGCTCATTTTTTATCTCTATTTATTGTACAATAATTTAAGTTTATTGAAGTGAGGGTTTAAGTCCCCAAGGCAGATTGAAGTGCTGAGCCTGGGTATTCCAGTGTAACAAGAGTCCTTGTACCTGTGTTAGTGCCAAACTTCCCTGAAACACTAACTTTCCACCCAGAAGCTCTTTTGCAATGTGTAAAATTTCAGTATTTAAAACTACAGTTTTTGAAACATGCAAAAGATCCACAGTTTTCCACAGAATACCTGCTTCTCTTAAAATAATTGCCATTGTTTAAATGGTTTCTCAGCACTGTTATTTTGTTTGGAAAAACAAATTCCCAAACAATTCCCTCTGTATGATAAAATCTACTTGGTAAGACTGTGAATGGGTACAAAGTTTATTTTCTCTAGTGAATATTCCAAACCTTCATTATACTTCACCTATGTTCCAGTCAAGAGTGAGAATTTAATTAATTACTTTGCATCCAGAAAGTAATATATAAAACCCTAATATATAAAGCCCTAAACATTGGCAAAGCCCAAATGCAAATGGCTGTGTTTGAAGATCCCAAGCTCAACACTGAAATTACTCTTTCTCCAAAAAGCAGTAATGTGAAACCTGACTTCCTCTAAAGATTTTCAACTTTACAGACTGGATGTGGAACAAGATCTGAAATTTTATTCTAAGGCTTTGAAAAAGAATGAAGACTTATTCCCTTCCTCAAAGGGAACTCGGATTTTAACAGGTTTTGAAAAGGATTGCAAAACACTAAAAGTTTCCTGTGTTGGCAGCAAAGCCTGTCTAAGAACATGGAGTAGAAAATAAGAATAAAGTCTAAATACAACCTTCTGTTGTACACAGGGCTTTAAGGATGTGATAAAAAAGACACGGTATTTTGTGTGCCACACTGAGAATGACACAGCCCCACAGTGAGGTCTGGGAGTGCTGATGTGACACACGAGCAAAACCTCCGTGGTTTCTCAGTTCTGTGTGGTTAGTGGAGCAGTGGCTCACACTGCTGTACACAGGTAGGATGGAAAATGCAATATGGCATTTCTGTTATGATGCATAAGTGGGGAAAAAAAGGTACAATAAGGCAAAGAGTGTTCCATCCTCAAAAGAGAAGGGAAATGCTACTGACAGCAGAATATTGCTTTGTTTGTTCTCGTGGCACAAACAGTCCTCGGGCACCTCCTAAACGGGCTGGAAATCAACCAAAGGAGAAAACTGGGTTGTTGTTTTTTGGGGGCTTGTTTGGTGAGGATTTCAAAGTCACTTCTGACATATCAGTCAAAGCACCACAATCCAATCCCAGCAGATTATTATAAATCCGGGGGGTGATTTTTTTCAAAGCTGCCAATGGGATTTAGATGCACAACCCTAATTTATTTAAGAGGAGCTGTAATTCCAAGGCTGAACCTTGAAAGCAGAGTTATAAATATCCATACCTACGTGTCTGAAGACACAACCAAAGGCAAGGGAGGATTGTTTTGACAAAAACAGTGAAGACAAGAACAACAAACCTATAGGGAACAATAAGTGTAACGGATTACTGATAATGTCAGAAATGTCTAGATGGCTCCAGTTAGAGAGACCTACTCCAGACTTGTTTACACTGAAACAAAGCAATACATAATGCATTGGGCATTTGGGTTTTGCTGTTTGTGAAAGAAACTCGAGCTATTTTGTGTTTTTCTTGCATCTCATCGTATCACTGGAGGTAACCATTAAGCTCATCTTACTTGTGAGTAGGTTGAGACATAAATCCAAGGTTACAGACAAAATCTCTGATTCAGCAAAGCACTTAAGCACATGCTTAGCTGTAAACACATGTACCATCCCATAAAAGTAAAGATAATCATGTGCTTAAGTGCTTTGCTGAATCAGGGCCAAAGACAATAGCAGAGCCAGGAGGAGAAGCCAGGCATCACTAAAACAACTAGACAACTTTCCCTGCAACATAAATGTTATAAAAAGGAATAGATCATAAAGGGGATGGTTATGACTTTTTAGGAGAGTTAAGAACAGCTGTCACGAGGTGGGGGGTAGGGACTGAGAATAAACAGGCATTTTAATATTGGTTTTCACAGCATCCTTAAGAAAGCAGAAGGTAATTTGCTTCCTATTTCATCTCATGCCACTCTTTCAAACCTGCTTCCTCACTCAAGGAGAACCCTGGTGCATTACCCAGCCCTTCTGCTAATTGATTTTAGACCAATCACTGCTCATTACTGTATCTTTGACTAGTAAAATAAGATGATACAAGGAAGAGTAGATAGGTTAGTGAGAGCAGGAACAAGGTGCCAAGTAGGGAAAACCAACAGAGAATCACAGAATATTCTGAGTTGGAAGGGACCCACAGGGATCATCGAGTCCAACCCTTAGCCCTGAAAAGGACACCCCAACAATCCCACCCTGTCCCTGAGAGTGCTGTCTGAACCCTCCTGCAGCTCTGGCAGCCTTGGGGCTGTGCCCACTGCCCTGGGGAGCCTGTTCAGTGCCAACCACCCTCTGGGGGAAGAACCTTTTGCTGAGATCCACCCTGAGCCTGCCCTGACACAGCTCCAGCCATTCCCTGGGGGCTGTCCCTGCTCCCCCCAGAGCAGAGCTCAGTCCTGCCCCTCCTCTGCCCCTGCCCAGGCAGTTGGAACTGCAGGGAGGTCTCCCCTCAGCCTCCTCTGCTCCAGCTGAACACACCAAGTGCCCTCAGTGTCCTCACACGCCTTCAAATCCAGGCCCTTCCCATCTCTCTGTCCCTCCTTTGGACACTCTCCAATGGCTCAATCTCTCCTTCCATTGTGTCCCCCCAAACTGCCCCAATGTTGAGGTGAGGCCGCCCCAGGGCAGAGCAGAGTGGGACAATCCCCTCCCTGCTGCCCCCAGGACAGGGATGTCCCTCCTGGCTGCCAGGGCACTGCTGGCTCAGGGACCACTGGCACCACCAGCACCCCCAGGGCCCTTTCCCAGCTCTGCTTTCCAGCCCCTCATTCCCAGTCCATGACACAGCCAGGGCTGCCCCAAACCAGGTACAGAATCCAACACTTGCCCTCGTTAAACTCACCCAGTTGGTGAGGGCCCATCTGTGATTTGTTGAGGTCTCTCTGCAGGGCCTCTCTGCCCCCCAGGGAATCAACAGCTCCTTCCAATTCTGTGTTATCAGCAAACTCAGTATTGCCTCCAGTCCTGTGTCCAGGTTGTTAATGAAGATGTTGAAGAGCACTAGGCCAAGGATGGAGCCCTGTGGAACCCCACTAGTAACCATGCCAGCCTGATGTTACATTTTACTCCTTGTGCTTTTTATTAGGCAGAAAACAATCGTTTCACTCAGTATTCACTTATGTTCAGGAGTAATCAACACAGCACCAAGGATACAGGTGGTATTTCCAGCACATTAAAGGCCTGTCACAGAGAACTCAACCACCAGCCATGTTGGGATGCTCCATTTCATACCCCAGCCCCCATCAGGCTGCCCAATCCTTTCTGGAGAGTTTGTGTCTGCCTGCTGCAGCCTCACACAGAGCAGCTCTGCACACCCAGACGGGCTCCAGGCATGCACTGAAGTCTGAGGGATGAAACTGGGGGTGCAAAAAACTCTGGAGAAAAGACCCCATTTGTTCAAACAACCAGCTGTATGGTTTTAATAAATTTTCTGAACACGTTTCAGAAATCTTACAGGACTTTTTGGGGTCATGTTTCTGCTCTGCATTTCTTTTAGATTGGAAACTGTCTTAAAACTATCCAATTCAATGTTTCTCCTCTATAGCCCTGATTTGCAATTACTCCATCCCTTCTCTGGAGCCAAAAGCACTGTTATCTAGATTCCCTGAGAGGAGCAGCAGGTATCACGGTGCAAACCACACATTTGGTTCACATTAACTTATCTCCCCCTCGTGCAGGATCATAAAAAGTTAATTGGAATATACAGCTCCAACACACACCACAACGTGAGCTGGGCCAGCCAACACTAAAACCTCACCGTGTGGCAGCTCTGTTTGGAAACAAGCTAAAACCTGTCAGAGTTCATTTGGAGAAAGCAAAAAAAAAAAAAAAAAGGCAAATTAATTTAACCAATATCTTGTTTCTTCTGGCATAACCTTGTAACTTCCTACGGGACACAC